>JAJTUS010000059.1:0-265097 GCA_021399465.1 Hyaloscypha sp. PMI_1271
CTCTCATCTATATATGCTTTTATTAAGTTCTTAATAGCTTTACTAATTCCTTTGCTATTTTGGAGACGTATGAGCCCCTGGAAGCTAGAAATAGTATTAATACACTTATATTATAATATAAAGGTAAGTAACTTACTAGTCTATGCCGTAAGTCTTTGCTCTCGCTATATGGATATAGGCTTCTCTAGAATAATCGTCTCATTCCCACTAATAATAAGCTTCCGCTGAACCCAAAAGAGAGTTGAATCTTTAAGCTCTAATTTGTCGCTTTATTCAATATCTGAACTATCAGAATCGTCCTCTATAATAGAGGGTTTCCCATGCCATTCGTCAAGTATTACTTGGATTACAGCTTCTTTAGCTATGGTGAGAACTATAATTGAATCAAGAGTTGAATTAGCTCGCTTACGCTTCTAAAGGCTTATAGAGGTAGCTATTAGAAGTATATAAAAGGGATAGTTAATTAGGTTTATGGTTGTTGAGATATTAATATAATTATAGAAGAGCGGTTAACCTGGGGGGGCAGTCACGTGACAATTAAAGTAAAAAATGACTATACAAAGCGCAAAAATATTTCCTCGCTTAATTACATATATTATAACTTCTTTAGTAATAAAGCTATTATAATTTTGAGGCTATAGAATTGATTCCTAGTATATATAGTATAGTTTTAATTAATACGATTTATTCTAATTAGTGTAGTGGTGGTTTTTTTTTTTTTTTGTCGTGTTTGGGTCGGACCGACTGTAGCAGCGCCATTACATTTTTCTATTTCACTTGCAATAATAAAAGATTTATTGAATTTGAAAAAATTTCACCATTTATTCCCTGAAAAGGGGAGTTTAGAGGGGTGTAGTCCCGTCTCCGCCTCTATTTTGGCAGATAGGGGTTCAGCGGCTCGCTAAATGTAGCCGAAGGCCACTAAAATTCACTCGAGTTCTCTCGCCCCTAAAATGTACTTTATCCGTGTTGCTACTCACACTGGCTCTCAACAAACAACAAAAACAACAGCCTTTGTCTCAACATGTTGCTCGAAGCAAATCTAAGCATTACAATGGTATAAATGCGAGCCTCGCCCATTTCAATGAAGGACGCCGGATAAGAAGGGACTTTGACGCATTGCTCTATAACCCCGAAGGCTGGACACCAGAGGAGTCTTGATTCTTCATGCGCAGTTCGATTTTGAAGAAGAAAAGAGCAATTCTACATGGGTCTCCATATCAAATCTTCTGGCATATTCAACTCTCCTGAGCTAGTGGAACCCATTCCTTCGCACCTCCCCATCTGTTGGCTGTCAAGTCAATCCCGCATCTCCCGAATTCTTCATTGCACCTTCCAGGTGCAGCTTGTGGCTGTTTCTTCTAAGGCTCCATAGGCACAGAGGGGAGGCCATCGCTGAAGCATGACAGGCTGTCTGCTTTGGAAATGCACCTCCTCACTAACAATATTAGAAAACAGATAATCGAAACAAGTTTAATCAGAGCCTCTTCGTTCGGTGAAGGCGACCCTTATATAGAAGCTAGAGAAAGAAGAAAAGAGATGGTCAAAAGTGGACTCACACTCGTTTCACACGACCGCTTCTCTCAAATTCACTGGTCAAATACCCCCTCCTCCTCTAGCTCATCATGCGTCATCCTCCAAATCCGCTCTAGCTCTCGCGCCCTCTTTCTCCTTAGATACCGAAACGCTTGCTGGTAAATAAGGAACAAAATGATCGGGCTTGCCAATGCGGAAAAAATGATTACAAGGAGTTTCCAGCTGTCGATCATTTCAGAAAAGAGATAGAGCCTTGGAAGAAGACAGCGATGTCAATTTTCTTGTTTTTTAGTTTGAATTCAGCTACGATGTAGAGGCGCTAGGCAGAGGGTATTGATGAATTGATGTGTAAAGGGTGGAATTTTGTTCAGGTGACATATGAGACTCGCTCGGTTGTTCGCCTCACTTTTTGATTGGATGAGCGTGAAGCGTGCAGCAGCCGAGCCTCGTCCTCTACACTTCTCATCTCACATCAAACCTTATGTGAAGGAAAAGGTCTCCCTTCTAGGCAGCCGTACTACCGCAAAAGCAATTAACTTTCATGGCCACGCCATATTTGCATCTAATTATCGCTCCCTTTGAGTCGCCTCCATCAGCTCCAGGATGGTTATCATACTCTATTTCCTTGTTCCATGGACGCTTCTCTACTTCATGGTTAGCACATCGCGGCCACTAGCAAGACGTTTCCTCCCTGTCGTGCAGAGAGTGCGCTTCAGTCGTCTCTTATCATACTTCGATGGCCTCGACGAGAGAACCACGCACCCCGCTGCCTTTGGAGACAATTCACTCCCACGCCAATTTGTCAAGGGTGCGATGTTGTTGATAAGCCTCGGTTTGTTAGAGCTTACATACCCCCTTGCCACTGCTCGAACAAGAGTGAGCTGGATCGTAGGCTTTGTCGTGGTCGGGGCATCGATTTTCATTTCATTGGGGCAGTTTCTCTTTGGGCAGCTTCCATGGGTGAGAAGATGCGCCAATGCAACCTTTGCTCTTAAGGCTATGGGAGCGGCGGTGTGGTGCGTGACTATCGCGGTCGTACATGCACCATACTTCGCATGGATCCAATTCGCTTTTTTCCCTATAGCGTTATGGTTTGAAGTTCTGCGAGGTCTGAGGGGGCCGCGAAAGATATCGAGGAATTCGAAACCCAAGTCTGAGAGTGGTGTAGCGAGTCTCACAATTACCATGCTCGAGGCACAGCGCCAGATGCAGAATGGACCTGAGGAAATGGGAGATGAAGCCTCCCGAGTTGGTCTGGCTACCTCGAGCAGAGAACAACCTCGGGAGAATAAAGACCAAACGGGCGGGTTCCTGTACGAGCCACCTCATATGATAGCGCGAGGGACCTCTTTGCTATGTCCACCGAGTGAGGTGAAAGAGAAACAAATGTTTCCCGGTTTCGTTCGCTGTACATGTTGCGTCTCCAGCTCTGAGATTCCTAAACTGGAGGTTACCAAAACAGACTCGGCCATCATCCTAGGATCCACTTCTCTCTCTTGGAAGGCTAAAAGAAGACGCAGAAAACGAGAAGCCTTTCTCCTTTCTCCAATAACTTCCCCCGCACAAGAGTTTGCAGCAGAAGTTGCACAACTCGACTCCCGGCCCCATGCCATTTGCGCTAGATGTGAAAAAGTTTGTAACTCCTCCACATTTTTGAAACGGAAACATTGGGCAACACAAGGCGCTTTCAAAATCGACAACTCCGAGCGGTTTGCTCTCTGGAATACGCCATCAGAGCTGGCCGACTCGGCCGCGAATGGCTGTCATCTTTGCACACTGGTTTGGGCGTCTCTTAATCAGGAACAGCAGGAAACTCTGATTAGGGCTGATGAGGTCGTGCAGCAAGAAATGGATAGAATGATGCCAGATGTTAGCTCAGATGAGCAGCAACTATCCAGGGTGAGGGAGGAGTTTCGCAGCCGGCGTTTGATTTGGCTTCGGTTGCGTTTAGTTGAGTTGGTTTCGGAAACACATCCACCGCCGTTTCGGCGGGAGATTATCCCGCATTTCGGGGGCTTTAAGGTTCCTAGGCTTTGGTTGCAAGCTGTGAGAGGGTATGGTATAAGAAAGATACAGGTAGGCGTTGAGGCTGTGGAACCTTTACGCATCACTACATTTTCTGGAGGAGGCCCAATCGTACAGCCGGTGGCTAGCTCAACTGGGTCCAATGCAGCTCTGGCGATGATAAAGAAATGGCTGCATCTCCGATCTCGAAACACTGCTGGAGTGCAGCCTGAATTGCCAGAACAACAATATGATGCCAGTTTTGATTGGCAGTATCCTTGGAATTTGGTGCCATCAGAGGGAGGACTTCAAGGATTTGTTCCGACCAGGCTTCTTGATGTCGGGAGTTCCGTCCCTCCAGACGTCAAGCTCGTCAACGGGACAGATCTACGAGAAGAGACAGCAGAAGGAATAAAATATATTGCTTTGAGTTATTGCTGGGGACAAGGTGACTTTACCAGGCTTACCAGGGCAAATCAGCAACAATTTCAAGAACAAATCCCTCTGGCTTCTTTGGGCCAGACCATTCAAGATGCTGTCCTTGCTACCAGCCAGTTAGGGTTCCGCTATCTCTGGGTTGACGCACTCTGCATCCTCCAGGACTCCATAGACGATTGGAACATTGAGTCAATCAGCATGTGCGATGTGTACAATAATGCTGTATGTACAATTGCAGCAGCCAAATCCTGGGCCGCTTCTGAAAGCATGTTTGTGGGACAGAATCCTCTAGCAATGACTCCATGCTTACTTTCTGCTGTTGACTGGCCATGGTATGTCCAATCGAAAAGCAGCGGTGTTGGAATGTCTTGGCAGCGAGATATTACTATGTCCAGGTGGAACTCACGCGGGTGGTGTTATCAGGAAATGGCCTTGTCGAAAATCATCATCTTCTTTGGAGGCAGTCAGGTCCATGCAAGTGTGCGGGAGCCTCACCATCATGGGTGGAGGAGATTCTCGACTACCAATACTCCCAACGACCATCACCACAAAATCGACAAAGGCTTGGAGACAGAGCAAGCTTGGGAAAATTTGGAGGTAGAGCAAATAAATGCGGACAACTACTTCTCCAGAGTCTGGTGGGATCACGTGGCTGAATACTCGCCACGGAATCTGACAAAAGCTGGCGACAAGATGGTGGCGATAGCTGGCATAGCTGAGTATTTGTGGAAATCTGGCCTGAAGTCACATTATATTGCAGGGCTTTGGGAGGATACCCTGCCACGAGATCTTTTGTGGTATGTCTCTGCGGGTATTCGAAAGAAACGGCCGGATGGTGCTAGAGGCCCAAGCTGGTCATGGACATCGGTAGATGGGGCGATCTCGCATGACTCTCCTGAATGTTGGAGTTCAAATTGTGGGCTTGAAGTTCAGGGGATTTCTTTTGATGGTGGCAACGGTGCCGAACGTATTGAGAGCGGGAAAGAGATTGTTGGGATCAGACGAAAAGAGACAATAGATCCTGCCGAAATCGCCATCCCATTGGAACAACTGGCACCACTTCGTCCAAGCTTGCGAAACAGACCAATTCTGCTTCGGGCATTTCCACAAGGGGCAATGAAGCTGCAAATCAGAGGGAAATTGCAGCAGGCAATATGGAGACCGCTTGCGGCAGACACTACAGACTATTTCTATCGACGTAGAACAGCCGAGTGGCGGTACACTGCAGATGCACGCAGGAGCGAAATTGTGTACCACTTAACCCGCCCAGAAGGCAGACCCTTTCACTTCGAGTACTATCAAGACTTCAACTATCTTCAAACGACAACAGACAACTCGAAAGATGGCCCGCAAGCGTTTGCGTTACTCAAAATAAACGGTATTGATACCAAAGCAGTAGGTTGGTTCTTACCAGATGTCTCCGAAGACGTACCACATGAAATCTACTGTCTGCAAATTAAACTGGAACCCGAGACTGAAGAAGGAAGAATGAATCCTTTCAATCTGTGGTTGAACAGAGGTATCGCCGTTGTCCCAATCGATGGATCCGACACTTGCTTGGAATATAGGAGAGTAGGATACTTCGAGCTATCCTGTGAAGCACCAAGGCTGAGATACCCGACTATCGTTGGGTTTGGAAGACGTGGGATAGAGCCTTCTCGAGAGCCGCTGAATATTGATCCTCATAACTTCTTTGGGGATGTGGAGGAGCGCGAGATTACATTGATATAAATTGAAGAACAAACATGTTGCTGAACTTAATTAAAGTCTTGAGAAGATGTTTTCGGCCGTCCATGCCCCTTATTTAGGGGTTCACGCCTCACTAACATTAAAGCAACCTGTAAAACCAGAGATTTTCGGCTAAAAATCGTCTTTTGAACCTCTTTTCCCACGCACCTCTTTCACAGACTTTACATTTAAATAAAATAAAAGGTCACCCGAAGCATAAAACTCCAATTCTCTTATATATAGTAATAAATTCAGTAAGAATTAGCTATAACATGGGCGTTCCAAAGAAATCTTTAATCTTTATAAGTAAAAATAGCAAAAACAAGTATTTTTGTACTCGTTTATAAGCTATAGCTTATTTTTAGGGTACTTTATATAACTTTACTTTTAAGCCTTTAGAATATAATCCCTTAGGAATCTTAATTGCCCTTACTTACACGATTATTTTAAACTACTTTTATAATTACTGGACTTGAATCAACGAAGATATCAGGGGGTTAAACTTGGGGAAAAGCGGAAAACTGTGCGAGTAGATAAACTTCTCTGGCTTTTACAAGTTGCTTTACCAAGAAATGCAAAATCAACCTCCACGCCTACGATTTGCTTCATTATTATCATTTCACCTCACACTCGCTCTCAATAAACAAAATCGCCATCATTTACAGGGTACCCGCATCCTGACACTGATTAGCAATTCTCCTCGCCGTTCCTCGTTTCGATCCACATAAGCCTGGAGGCGCTGTTAATTAAGAGTACACGCTCCACTTGATTCGAAGTGCTGCGCCTCTGTATCGTGTCCCCGCTCTAACCCTATAGGTTCGGATCTAAGGTTAACACAGGCGCTAAAATAAGTTTGCCGACTACCATCGCAAGATCTGAGCACATATCATTCCTTCCTTATTTCCCATCACGATAGCTTTACAGTCGTTCGCTCGCTGCAGCCGCGTCATATTGCTGTTAGTACATGTTGAACGGAAGCACAATGTCGATATCACACACATACCAATATGAAGCCTTTGCAAATCCTTCCCGGCAGATACGTTTGCTCAAACTGGACACCACTCACGACAATGGATCTGTCCTCACAGGAAGCTTATCCGTGTACAAGATTCCTCCACGAGACGGAAGTCGTGTAGCCAGGTTCAGCAAACATCTGCAACTACCCGGCTACTTTGCCTTGTCATATGTATGGGGCACAGGCCCTGATCGGCATCCAAGTCATGAAATCATCCTCGATAATAGGCGATTCCCCATCACAGCGACCCTCTATGCGGCCTTGCATTCATACCGCTCTTTTGTGCCCGCATCTATTCGATTCTGGGTCGACGCCATTTGCATTAATCAGGCAGACGATGACGAGAAATCGGCACAGGTGCCTCTCATGCGCGATATCTACCATCTCGCAGTGTCTGTACTTGTCTGGCTTGGCGATAAAACCGATGAGATTAATCGCTTAGAGTTGTTTATTAGCAACCTCGTAAACGATGGTTATGTAACAAAGGCAGACAAATGGGGCCTTGAAGTGACGGGCACCGAAACCAAAGCACGAGACAGGGGTGAAAGGAAACAGCCTTTGGCAAAATTCATCCGCAATGAATCTGAGAGACTGCTGCTAAAGGGGGCATTCAAAGGTGGCATGGGTATGCTCAGAGGACTGCAAATTGGTTTCGACGTGGAGTACAATTCACTGAGTGATCATTTGAATGATCAGAGAGTCAGGGAAGATGAATATCTTCAACGTATGGAAGAAATAAAGTCCTGGTCGCCAAACGAAAGACAACTCAAACTAGTCCAGGATGAAGATTTCCAAGCAATGGCAACACTACTTGACAAAGTCCTATTCTCGGACACTCAATACTTCGATAGGATGTGGACACTGCAAGAACTGTGTGTAGCCAATCGTGGCCTGGTGCAGGTGCTAGAGGTGGACCTTGAAGATTTGCTTTTAGTATTTTACTACCTCCAGCGAACCTTCAACATCCGCCACCTCAGTTTTGAAAAGATCACCACACTCTTCGAGATCAATTCAAAGTTCAACAATGGACAACGACTACCGTTGAAAGTCCTTCTTGCATTGTCCGCGGGTAGAAAGTCGGAAAACCCAAGGGATAGGATCTATGGCCTCCACGGACTCATGAAGGATGAGCAAAATCCTTTGCTCAAGCCAGATTACATGAAGCCAGTCGCAGAGGTCTATGCCAACGTTGCACGTCATATAATTTCTACTGGAGAATCCCTGGACGTGATATGTGGCCACCAGCTACGTGGTAGACTTCCTGAACTGCCATCCTGGGTTCCTGATTTTCGCCATTTCGGTCTGGAAGCAACCAGCTTGGTGCACGCAAATGGCGAAAACATCATCTACCACGCTTCGGGATCTGAGAAGCATGCGCTACCAGAGCATCCCTTCCAAGTCACAAGGGAGTGGCAAACTCTAATCGTCACTGGAATCTTTCTGGGCAATGTCTCCGTATTGTCAGAGATCTCGGTGCCAGGTCAGGACCTCCAGACAGAAACATTTGCTCTGGGTGAGAGGCTATGGTCGGCCAAGCTCATTCAGAGTCAAGAATGGACATCAGAATCTCAAACGGTCGGTAACGTCTCAGATCTCGTGGCAATATACGCCGAATTCTATCAAAACTCAAATCGAGCCACGTTTTGGGCTCGTAACCCGGACAAATTAGGTCGACTTCGAACTATGATCGGCAATGCGAATGACCAAAGTGATGGTACGCTTGGTCTAAATTACAAATATTTTCTTACACTTCTATGTGGTCGAATAGCAAAAGAAGCCCGCTGCAGTGAGGAGGAGCTTTCGGAACACTTGACACGCTCGTGTATCCCGGATCAGGAAGGCATCGAGATACTCGAAAATTTGTGTAAGGCTTTGGATGCTGGAACACAAGGTCGCCGCCTCATCATGTCCGAGGGGAAGCGGATGGGCGCGGCTACAGAGCAAACGCAAGAGAATGACATGATTTATGTCCTGATGGGGTGTAGTGTACCAGTTATTCTGCGCAAGACAGCGCGACCTAACGAGTTCCAATTTGTCGGGGAGTGCTATTGGCATGGCTTCATGGACGGGGAAGCTTTAGCGATGAGAGATGGGGACAAGGTAACGGCGCATGAGTTCAAATTGGTGTGATAGTTCGGTAATTGTTGGAATGGAGATTCATTGACAATAACAGCTGGCCCTCCAAGTTAAGGGCTTGAGGGCATATATATACATGATAGCGTGATTTGTCAGGTATGCCCATATGACAAATCAGCTGACGTGCAGAAATGAGATATTGAGGTGGTAAGCTGACGTCCCGTGACGTCTTTCAATACTTGGTATAGTCTCCGCGTACTCCTCCATTTCCGAGACAGTCAATCGGAAAGTGAAACCGCGTCAAATGATGTTATATCGGGTAAAAATAACTGAACGAGAATTCTTCTCGTCCAGATCCTAACCCGGCGAATCCTCCTTTGCAATAACCAGCACAAAAATTAAGGAAGGATTAAGCATTACGACAGCAGGCGCAAGTTGCTGAGTTTGACGAAAAGCCATTTCTTAGAAATAGGGGCTTAGGGCCTCAACTCACGGTACCCGAAGAACGCTCAAACTCAGTTTAGATCAACCACTGAAATGCTGCTTCCTGACAGTCTTTCATTTTGCTTAAATTATACGTTTGCACATTCGCTCTCAGCAAGCAACTTTATGTCTTCTACCTGCTGAGCTGCTCGACAGAAGCATACTTGCATCTGAGTTCAATTGTGCTTAGATTCCGAAAGAACCGCTTGTGCGTCGGGAGAGAACTGGGATTTGAGCACTTGTGAAGTGTTCCAAATTATCCTGGTCGATGATATGCTCGCCACTTCCACCGAAACGCCTCATTATCAACTCCTGCAATGTTTAAGAATCCTCTGCTGGCACAATCCACTCATCCGCATCCCCCCACCTGTCAACCGTCAACCCCGCACTTCCAGGATTCTTCATACCAGCCTCCAATTGCTTTGCATAACTAACTCTTCTCAGACGTTCTCCTTCTGCAGGTGTCAGGTTCAAGTAGATCTCCACGCCAATAGTATGCAGAAAGATGGAAAGCCACGCGGCCATGCCGAAGTTCAATTCCAAGCTGGCTTGAAGTTGCTCTCTCCTGTCACTCCCAAAGTTTGCGGCAACCGCAATCATGCCATCAACTGTCATATTGGCAATGCTGCATTGTGGATACATTGTATTGCTGTGTGTTAATGAGTCCTGTACAAAGACAATTTCATCGCAAATCATGGGTACGTAGTACTTGCCCACTGCAGTCGACACTTGAGCAGCGATCACCATGATGATCCGGGTAGTGATGATGACGCCAAGATAAAACATCGCACGCAACATCCAAGCTCTGTGTTGCTCAATTTGTAGTCGTTTGATGTTATAATATGCCATTGATATGGAGGTGGTGCTGAGAATGACGAGGAGGCCCATTGCTGCCTGAGTTGGTAAAGTGCCACCAAACGATCGCCTAATGATGAAAAATGTACCGGCATTCGAGATCATGACCAAGACAATGACAATGTAGCCATTGATGCGGTGAAGAAGAATAAATTTGTAGCGGATGACAGGCACGAATTGCCACTGGGAAGGCATTATTAGCATCAAAGTGATAAGTGTACGGAGTCAACTTACCACCATGAGAACTCCAGCTGGGATTATGCATCCAAGGTGGATCGTTATTCCGACTCGAGCGAGTCCTTCTCGATACCAGTACCATTCTCCTGGCGCAGCGCCTTTTTTGTAGGATGAGGATGCATTCCCACCGATGTTCAGGTAACTGATCCGCGCGAGAGAAAAGCCGAGCATTGAGCTTGCGAAAATAACAACTTGCATAGTTATTAAATGCGTTTAAGAAAGTGAATATCTGCCATACAGAGAGGAAAATTGTATCCCTTCCGAAAGCCAACGGCTCGATGTGCCTTTCTCCACCACCCATTGTGAGAAAATTTCAACGCCATTTTCCTTAGGAAGTGAACGAGAAGAGACTGCCGGGTTTTATATTAGAAATATATCACAAAATATTGAGATGGTGGAACCAACTCATGCATGGTTTGACTTGGACACCGACATTCTTGTATGAAAGTGCCTGCCTCAGAACTGTCGTGTCACGCGTCTGCGCTCATTATTGATGTCGCCGATGGCGCAGCCTCATTCTACGAGCAAAGTCATGCTCGCGACAATTTCGCTACCGAGAGCTTACAATTATTCTCCGTACATCGTAACTGCGTGGTAGAATTCCCAACAGTCCTATCTCCGAAGTCAATCGGAGTTATATTACCCCGAAGAATATCTTAAGCTTATTTTTTGCAGCGCTGAGATTGGTGTGTTCGTAAACGATCGGCAAATATCCTTCCCGTCTCTCTGGGCCTATGCATCATCATTGGTGCGAACTAGGATGTTAATTCTTCCTGAAGAAAGACGGTCCCAAAAACACGCTAAAATCGCGCTTCGCTTATTTCAGCCAATGGGAGGAGGTCACGTGCGACCCACGGAACATCGAAATATTCGACTCACCATCCTCAACTCTATGACTTACACCTCAACAACACCACGATCTACACCAAATAGAAGCCCTATAGACTAGCAAAATGCCGTGGAGCTTCACTTTCCCCTCTGGACTAGTCATATAAGGCTAGAGCTAGCTTGTCCTACAGTATCAGAATAATACGTAAGTCCAAACCCCCCCTCACCTTTCTCATGAAATTCCTTCGGAAATTACGAGGATCTTATATGAATCTAACCTTATATCTCTATATAGGAATAAGGTTATGGCTTGGAAGGCCCGGTAGGATAGTCAAATAGCTAGCACAATACCTTTACCTACTGATCCTAACCCTACTGAGCGTTTACGGTATACAAATCCCCCCCACTTCTATTATTTAGTCCCTGAATAAGAAACTAATATAATATATAGGGCAGACATATTCCTAAAGAGAAATGATGGCATTACTCAACGTTTAGGTACTACAAAGTGTCATTCGTACTATAAGGGTAGTGCTCTAGTTCATATAAGTTAATTAGAATCTAGCTCTAATATTCCTCGGAAAATTCGAGGAATTCTTATTAATTTATTATACTTTAGGTGCCCGTACTACCATTACGTGAGGATCGTCTCTATTATAGCTGCCGCTATAAAGAGGCCTTCCTTGAAGCCTATCTAGTTCGCCGTAGATAGTTAGGCTCTAATTCTCTTATTAATACACTAAATACGCTTCCTGAAGATATCCGCAATATGATTCTTCTCCTTCTAGAAGATCAATTCGGCCCTGATTTCTATATACACTAACTTCTCAATACCTAAGACCGCCTAGCTAGTATTCAGAATAGTATAGCTAATACTATAATTACTAATCTTCAAGTTTAAGGGAGTTTAAGGGGAGTTTGGGGCTAAAAATAGAGTTTAGAGTCTACTTTTGAGATACCCCTAAGCTAGCGTTACTTTTAATAGTACCTTAATTCTTCGAACTTATCGAGGAATTGTAATAGATACTACATTCGCACTAAAAACTGCCTACTTTTAAGTACCTTATTTATATGATATTAAAGTCTCGGAATTTTCGAAGCAAATTATTACTACTTATAAATATTAACTTAATAAGTAAGCTATATAGGTCTTTAAACTAAGATTATATATAGTATTATATATAGTACTTAGTAATAAGGACTTAGTTAAGGGATTTTAATAAAAGAATTCAATAATAATAAAGAATAATAAAAAAAGTCAAAATATTAAAAGTTAAGTATTATAAATATATAAATATAAAATAATATATATATAGAATTAAACTAAAAATATTAAATAAAGCTCTTATTTAATATTATATATAAGTCTTAAAACTAAGCCTATATATAGTACTTAGTAATAAAGACTTAATTAAGAGATTTAATAAAGGAATTTTATAATAATAAAAGTTATAGCAAAAAAAAAATCGAAATATTTAAAGTAGAGTATTATAAATATTTAAATATAAGATAATATATATAGAATTAGACTATAACGTTTAAGAGTAATATATAGTACTTAATAATAAGGACTTAATTAAGAGATTTAATAAAAGATCATTAAAAAACCTCGAAAGTTTCGAAGTAAATTATTCTTACTTATAAGTATTAAGTTAATAAGTAAGTTATATAAGTCTTTAAACCGACCTTATATATAGTATTATATATAGTACTTACTAATAAGGGCCTAATTAAGGAATTTAATAAAAGAATATAATTATACTGAAATTTATATAAAAAAAACTCGAAGTTCTTAAAGTAAAGTACTATAAATATAAAAATATAAGATAATATATATAGAAGTAAGCTAAAAGTATTATTAGCGTCTTATATAATATTTTATATAATTATTTAAACCAATCTAATATATAGTACTTAATAATAAAGACTTAATTAAGAGATGTAATAAAATAATTTAATAATAATATAATTTATATAAAAAAAGTCGAAATATTTAAAGTAAAGTACTATAAATATATAAATATAAGATAATACATATAGAATTAAACCACAAAGCTCAAAAACTATATATAGTACTTAATTATAAGGACTTAATTAAGAGATTTAATAAAATAGTATAATAATAACAAAAGATCATTAAAAAGCCTCGAAATTTTCGAAGTAAATTATTCTTACTTATAAGTATTAACTCAATAAGTAAGTTATACAAGTCTTTAAACTAAGCCTATATATAGTATTCTATATAGTACTTAATAATAAGGGCCTAATTAAGGGATTTAATAAAAGATTTAAATTAAAATAAAAAATATATAAAAAAAACTTAAAGTATTTAAAGTAAAGTATTATAAATATATAAATATAAGATAATATATATAGAATTAAAGGAAAATATTAAACTAAGCTCTTATATGACATTTTGTATAAGTATTTAAACTAATCTTATATATAGTACTTAATAGTAAGGACTTAACTAAGAGATTTAATAAAAGGGTATAATAATAATAAAAGATTATTAAAAAGCCTCGAAATTTTCGAAGTAAATTATTCTTACTTATAACTATTAACTTAATAAGTAAGTTATATAAGTCTTTAAACCGAGCTTATATATAGTATTAAATATAGTACTTATTAATAAGGACCTAATTAAAGGATTTAATAATAATAAAGAATTATAAAAAAAATCGAATTTTTTAAAGTAAAGTACTATAATTATATAAATATAAGATAACATATATAGAATTAAGCTAAACGTATTAAATTAAGATCTTATATAATATTTTATAATTAGGGACTATAATAGCGAACTTATAAAGAGTCTTTTAAGAAGCTTTTTTAAAAAAAATTAAAAAAAATTTAATTAATTATTATAAGTTATATATTAATTATATATAATATAAGCTTATATATTTAAGATTAAGTAATAAAGAACTAAGTAAAGTATATCTTTAAAAAGGATATTATTATAATATAAAAGAGAGAAGTAAGGACTCCTTTCTCAAACTCTTAGTTTTATAGTTTATATTTTATTTTAATAATTAACTTAAGAGTTTACTTTAAGATTTTATTATAATAATATTTATATCTTTTATTTAATATTCTGATTTCTATTCTTACTTCTATTATATATTTACTAGTACTTTATATAAATACTATTAGTTTTAACTACTTATATGAGGCTTTTATTAAGTCTTTTAAAATAAACCTATTAATTTAGTTCTTTATTTAAGTCCTTTACTTTAAAAAATCTAGGTAGAATCTTAAACTAAGGTTTAGTAACCTCTATATTAGTCTTAATATTAACTTAGTAAAATAGACTAGCTATTTAAGCTATATTAGCTCTTTATTAATTCGACTAAATAAATCATGTCACTAGAAAACCTCGAAATTTTCGAAGAAATCAAAGGAGGTATATTATAGCTAAACTACATATAAGCTATTAACTAATCCCTCCCCTATATAGCTTATACCTCTTTTTCCTGAACTTCTTAGGCTTCAGAAAGTCCTCCCGAGGGTTTATAGGATCATCATTAACCCCTATTAAGTACCGAACGATTATTAAGTTATCAAAGTTAGTTAACTACCCCCCCTAATCGCAAAGCTTTATTATTGCCTACCCTAGAATAGAAGAGAAGTACTAATAGCCTCTATAGCGAAAGGAGTACGTCCTATAGAGCCTAGGATCTAAGTCTATTTCAACCAGGTAGCGGCGAAAGAGCTTAAGGAAGACCTCAGCTATCTAATACTAATTAGTCTAGAGTCCTCGAAAATTCCGAGGAAACCTACTATACTCTTTCTAGTCGGGCTCGAATTAACTACTTAATCAAACTTATTAATCTTTCGAAAGAGAAACCCTTATTCGATCCTTGACATGTATTACTAGCGAAGGAGAGTATGGACTAGATCGAGCCATATTTTTTCCCGGTTATAGTATAAATAAAAGGGCTTGATTTCTGAATATTATATTAGTATAGGCGATTCCTCGAATTTTCCGAAGTATTTAGAGCTAGTAACTTACTACTAGTTTAGTGAGTCTTACGGAAGGGTAAAGTGAGCCTAATCTCACCCGTCTCCCTAGTTAGATCAATAACCTTAATATAATACGCCTCGATTCTAAGAACCTTATTAAAGCAAAGCATATAAAGGAAGGCGAGAGTATATACCATATAGAGTATTACTCGCTACTAGTAACCCCCCTAGTTTGTCAAGTCATCGTCGTCAAGGCTAATAACAAAGCCTTAATTATTCTTCGGTACAGGGAACCTTAAACTAGACTCATAGAGGTGTTTAATAACGTCTTCAGAAACTACTTTAATACTTGAGGAGATCTCTCCCGCACGAACCTACTTCTAGTTAGTTAAATTAGTTCGAAAATTTCGAGAGAACTCACTTACCTTTCTTCTTTATAAGCTTACCATATACCTACCTACCTCATATACTAATGAGGGGTTCCTATCCCATTTACCCTCCCCCTAGTCCTTATATTCCTAATACCCGTACCTATAGTCACGAGTAAAGCCCTAACTAAGAGCTGCTCTTATCTTTAAGGTATAAGAGTAGGAAGCACCCTTTATATCCTCCTTAATCTCTTCATTATACTCCTCCCTAGTAGCTCGATTCTCACACGTATTCATGATCCAATATATAATATAATACGGCGTATGAGCCCTAATATTAAAGCATCGATCATAGTGCCGGCTACCTAGCCCCAGGATATAGGTATTAAAGCGTCTCTAGAGCCTATAGAAATTCCTCATTAATTACGATAAATTCAAGGAGTTATACTTATTAACCTACCTCTTATAGTTCTGAACTATTGATTTCACAAGCGTGCCCTCAGTTAATACTATAGCCGCCTCCTTACTCTACTCAAATAGCCTATCGCTCTTATCCTCCTTCCCCTCCTACTCTAGTATCAAGATCATATTAAGCTTCAGCTACTCCTAGGCCTCGTCAAGCTCATCATTTATATCCCCCTTCAAGTTGAAGTCCTCTAGCTCCTGCCCCTCTACTACCTCTTGTTTTTAGTCCCACACCTCTAAGCTATCCACTTCGCAATCAATTAATAGAATCCCCTAGGGATTATTAACCTACTCACGCTCTATATCATTCCAGGACCGCTTCGTATAATAGTTATCTGCTAGAGGTAAATCCTAGGGGTTCGTAGAAGGGAGGGACGCCTAATTCGGTAGGTAGAGGTCTTATATAGGAGAGCCCTACCGCTTCGTATACGGTATCTTATAATTACCTCGAAAATTACGAGGGGAGTAGGAATCTCGGAAATTCCGAGAATTAATTAATATAGAGGTATCTATAAGTAGGATAATAAGGAGAGGGGGATCATTATTTATTTGTATACTAATTTAGTACGGAACAATAATACGCTTCCCTAGCATATCACCGTATCAATAGCACTACTCCTACACTTCACATCCTCTATTTCTATATACCTCTACTACTACTACTACTACTACTACTACTACTTATTATATCCTTCATACCTTTTAATATATCTTCCCCTATACCCTCCTCTACCCCCACTACCCTAAGTAAGTCGCCCTTAAAGCAGAAGGCCCCTATTTACCAAAAGAGGAGTATTATACTATCCAAGAGACGAAAGCTTAAGGGCAGGACTCAAGGGGCCACATCTATAGAGACTAGAGAGGGCGAGAACCAATACCCCTCTGAGAGGAGTAAGATTACTCTCTAGGCTAATGAGTATATAGCGCTAGGCGAGCGAACACCTTCAGAATTCGCTACCTTCTAGAGGGGTAAAGAGAACTTCGAAAATTCCGAGGATTCCCTACCCTCACATACTTCATAAGTAGTACCTTCCTCCCCTTATACTCCAAGCAAGAGCCAGTCTACTAGCTAGTCTACTAGTAGCAGGGTAATTACAATTAGGTACGAGAACTACATTATCTTCTCCTCAAGCCCAAACTCCAAAGGAACACCTCAAGAGATCATCCGGTAAGTAGTACTTATAACTAAAAACAAGACAGTGGGATCACTTGTCTCTATTATAGAGGAGTATATAGTAGGAGTACCCTCTAAACAACTACCTAGCCTACTACAGAAGTTCAAGATTATCGACCTGAATCTTGAGTATACTATAGACGATATTCCTAAGATCCCTACTACTACCTATAATACACAAAACTACTACTAGATTCCCTAGGACTAGGAGGCTTCAGTATACCTAGTAATTCGGGGAGTACCTATTCTACTAAAGTACTAGGCAGAGATCTACTAAAAGAAGCCTACGGCGGAGTACGAATACTAGCGGAACAAGTAGAGGCTCTAGAAGGTAGGCTCTCTTGAACCTATAGAATCCTCGGATTTTCCGAAATATTTACTAACCCTATTCTAGGACATTTTTATTACCTTCCACCTAGTGGGCTCTAATTAGGACACCTTCCACGACAAATATACGACTATCTAGCTACCTAATAGGAGCTCCTGTCCCGAAAGCAACTTCAATAAGATCTGTACTAGTATTACGGGTATACGGAAGGTAGAAAATACAGAGTATACGAGGCTCGCTAAGCAGGAGTATATTAGAGGGGACTTTGAGAAGCACTTTAGCTCTTATAAGAGTAGAAAGACAACTATAATAAAGGGAGATCAAGAGATTACTCGGTGGTATAGAAAACACAAGGGGATTACTTTAATATGGGATAAGTACTTTGACTAGTATATATATACTTTCCTCGAAAATTTCGAGATCTTAATATAATAAACTATAACTCTATAAACTATAAAGTAATTAAGAACCATATAAAAAGAGTAGACTAGCAGAAAGTATAGGAGCTTAAGGTACTCCTAATAGATGCGAAAACTCGGGGATAAGGCCTAAATCCGGTATATAGGGGGGGGGGGAAAGTCCGGTAGTACTTGGGACTAGTACCTGGGACCGTATTTTTCTCGATTTACTACCCGTTTACACGCTTTCTACTGTAATTTTGTAAGGGCCCCACTACCATAGAAAGGATATTCACGCCCAGAAAAATACGGTCCCAAAAACACGCTAGAGGGCCGGAGTTAATGGTATTGTTTACCTAGTCAAGAGGGGGGTAGATAGGAGCGTGTCTCGCTTAGTACTACACGTGTAAATCTGATATTTTTTCTCGGCCGCCTATGGCGGCTAGTCTTTAATATAATTAAGTAAAAGCCGTATATAGAAATCACGATTAGCTTCTACTCTTTCAGAATCTAAAGTCCTTTTGTTTCTACGATTACTCCTGATAAAGTTATGGCCGCGCGAAGAGGGGGTATATTAGGGGGTGCAGGGCTCGCTTATAGTGCACTGAACCCCCCGCTCTCAGGGCACTGGCCGCCAGCGTAATCTGTGCGCGCAAAAAGAGCAGTTTTTGACCGCCCCCACAGGCCGTTTTCACTGATTTTTTGTTCTAGAATCGCGAAACCGTATGCGCGCTTTCAGAATCTCTACTTTTTAGCTCCGTACGATTTTCTTTGGGCTAGGGGCAGGCTGCGGGGGGGAGGGGTGGATTGCGGGAGTGGCCATTTCGCGATTCTGGTGGGGGGGCAGGGGGTAGGGGGCTAGGGCCAGAAGGGGCTTAGCGCAGAATGCCGTGGGACCGTATTTTTTCGGGAGTTCAGGCTTAATTCTGTCCGTGCTTCACACCGCAAGCTGCGGCTGAGGTAACTAACTTTCGGTCTCTAGACATCAAAACAGATGCGCCTACGTTTCGTTCTCCCAGTTGCTTCATGCAAATTAAGCCCTCAGTCCACCTCCAACTTGGCAACTTATCCTTCCGAGTCTTACTCTTGCTCGTACCCCAAGCGTGGGAGGTGGGTCTATCGCTCTTTGCGAGATTCTTTGAAGGGTCGGAACGGAAGAGGGGAGGTTTCGACTCCGTCCACATGGCGAAGCAGGGTGTGAAGGAGATCACTAAGAGGTCGAGAGCTTCCAAGCCCAAGGTCACCACGGGGTGCCTCACTTGCAAGCATGTTTCCCCACATCTTACGTCCGCTGTTCATATGTTGATCCCGCATTCAGAACCAGACGTGTAAAATGTGATGAAGGGAAGCCAAGTTGCCACAGATGCAAGAGCACTGGCAGAAAATGTGATTGGAAAAGGTGCACAATCCCAGCATTTGGGTCACACGTGGCAACGGCTGCAGTATGCCTCCCCCTCCGGCAATTTCCTGGAACCTTGGTAGAAAGCAATCATTTCCAGTTCTTCTGCACCAAGACTACTCTCCAATTATCCGGCTTATTTGGATGCACTTTTTGGAGCCAGGAAGTGCTACAAGCATGCGTTTCTCAACCGGCTATCTGGCACGCAGCTGTGGCAGTTGCAGCTCTTCAGCAAGAACGCAGTGCAACAGTTCGTAAAGCTGTTGAGGATGACGAGCATCTCAGTGATTTTACACTTAACCAGTATGTCAAGGCCATGCAACATCTAAGGGGATTCTACAGTAAAGATCAAGTACCAACTGCAGAAGTTGTTCTTATTTGCTGTATATTCTTCATATGCTTTGAAGTGAGTTGTAAGCTTTTTGCCTTGTCCACTTGAAACTAACTGACGATCACGAACAGTCTCTCCGCGGCCACCTCGCTACCGCATTTGTTCACCTCAATTATGGCCTACGATTGCTGTCAGAGATTGAACCAGAAGACCAGAAGGAACCATCGGCTCCTGGCCGCCTTCACTACTCCCATAACTCATTCGCATCGCTCGAAGACCTCGCTCTCATCTTCACCCGACTCGACACACAAGCAAGCCAGCTACTCTGGAACCGCAAGCTCACCAAAAATTCCAGGCTAGAAGAACTCACGTTCGGAGCCGTACGACACATTCCCACACACTGTAATAGTCTCGAAGAAACAAGACGCATCTCAGACCAAATTTGGAATTTCTGCCTCTGCTCTCTCAAAACCCCGCAAGAGAACAATTCTGTGCGTGCCGGCGACACCCGCGCTGCGACACTTCAACTATGTTCGACAAAATTCAATCAATCTCTCGCAGCCTTCGAACGTTTCATGGAGCACTCGGGCAGTAACTTAGATGCCAAGGGAAGACAAGCAGCAAACGTAATGAAGATCTGCCATCTCGTTGCCTCGATGTGTCTCATGCCGGAGCACCAAAACGACCGGGATAACGAAGAGATCTTCTGTAATTATGAGAAGCAGTTCTCGGAGATCATTTGTCTTGTGACGGATATCATTGACTCCTCCGCCGATGAGTCATTGGGTGGGGATACTGTTCGCTTCACTCTTGATGGGTGTGTTCTTGGTCCACTGTTCTTTGTTGCAGTGCGGTGTCGTCATAAGATATTGCGAAAGAAAGCTATCTCGTTGTTGAGGCTGTCGAGAAGACTTGAGGGTCTCTGGGATAGTTCTTTCTTGGCGCAAGTCGCAGAGAGTGTAATGGAGATCGAAGAGAGGGAAAGTGATGATGGTGGGAGCGAAGCGAAACCACTGAGGATCTCAGATATCGATGTTGAGTTCGATCATGGCAGACGGAGGGCGTTGGTGAGCTATATCGTGAAAGGCTGGGAAGATTCATCAGATGCAGAGATCCGAGCAAGGGAAGATGTGGTTGTGTGGTAGGCCCGGCCGGAGTTGGCTACCTGGATGGCTTGAAAAAATTCGAGTTCTGTCAAGAATTGAGCCTTGTGCCAAGAGAAAGACGCCATTTAGTTTTATTGGTGCATTGTGAGACGCTGTGCGACTGACTTGGCAGACTTGCATGCACCATCCACGATCTCTTGGGGCTGAGGGATGAGGCTGAGCAAGCCTTTCAGCCCAAAACGTCCCACGATCTCTTTTAACAACAATTCTTCCAACACAGTAATTCTCCTAACACCCAGAAGCAGAAGCTACGTCTCCATTCTCTTACGACCAAACCACTCCAGAAGGAGACAAGTCGTCCTATGTTATTCCCTCTGTATCACGATCAATCATGCGACGCCGCTCGGCTCTTAACAAGCGCACGGCAAGCAAAGCAGCATGTATTACCTGCAGGTATGCATCTTATCATGTCATGTAATTTAGCGATTCCTCGTTAATCTTTCTGTACAGAATGCGAAGAGTGAAGTGTGATGAGACGAAACCCAACTGCTTGAGATGTACGCGTTCTGGGAGAGAATGCGGCTATAGGCAACTCTCTAAAGATGCTCCCGCCGCACCGCCAGCCGATGTTTTTTGTGACGACGACGGCGATGAAGAGCAACCAGAGGCTGCTGCAAGAAGAGACAATTTCTCCCTCGAAGATACAGTCAATCCTTCAGCGCTTGGAGCGAGCGCTGGCTCGCAGATATCTGAACCTGCTCAATCGCGCGCAATGTCCGATGGTGGTCCCCCAGAACGCCCCTCCTCCCAGAAACCTCCCCCCCCGAGGTTTAGGTTACCCGAGTTCGGAATCTGTCAACATATTGGATCAAGAAAAGGTTTCCACTGTGGAGCGCATAAGCCCACCGGAAAGGGCGATGGCCAGTGGGGGCGGCGGTGACGCTCGCATACTCCTCGGCTTCTGCAATGAATTTCGAAAAGCATACTGGCTTGGCGGCCAAGGGGCTTCTCGTCACCTATCAGATCTGAATGGAAAAGTCGAAGAGCTTCAAGCAAGTCTTGAACTCCTTGAACGCATATCACAGGATAGAAAGCTCTACATCAAGCACAAATTAATTGAACATATCCTCAAAGACTGTAAGACGATCTTCGAAGCACACCCTGTGTTCTTTAAAGCGCCTGGCGAACGAAGTACGTGGGAGAAGTACACCTCCCCTGCCGAGTATGCCGTTTCGGCAAAAAAGGAATTGGAAAGGCTTTGCACGATGCTGGAATCAAATTATCGTGAACTCAATACCTATCTTGGATCTTTACAGAGGAGTAGAAATAAGGACAGATCTACTAGACCATCACTCAGATTTAGTGGTATCCCTAAAAGTTTTCTACTCCCTAAAAGTTCTCCACTCCCTAAAATTCGCTCGAAACGCTCTCCTATACGGCATAAGGCCACTCTATCCGCGTTTCCTCAGCAGTTGGTTGATCCAGAAATTGACCTCGATTCTTCCGACGACTCGCGAAAGAAGTCTGCTAATGAGAGCGAAATTAAGGTCCTAGACAGTATGATCTCGGACATTGGAAACTTGCAGGATCTAAAGAAAAACTTGGAGGAGAAAGGGGAAGAGGACGAGGGGGAGGAAAGGCTAGCCAAAGTGATCGAATCTGGTGACTCAGCAGTTTCATTCAAGACCTCCAATTTTCTTAACGTTGCAGAAACACTACTTAAGAAAACTCCGTCGCCTTCAACACTCCCCACGGACTCAAGAACTAACGTAGACGCAATTCCCGAAGGCCAAACGTCCCACGACCATCTTGGTAGCAGCATTTCTACAGATAATCCACCACTTAAGGGATCGGAAATGGTTGCTCTAAGAGCAATTTCCAGCGAAGAGCCACTGGCCAAGGTCATGGAAATGAAGAAGAGTAATAAAACGCAGCAAGCGGACAAGGAGACCACAACGCTTGATTTTAAGCTGTCGAGCCGGCAGGCAAGAGAGAAGATTAACGGCGCTTTGGGCTCAATGCAAACAGACTTCCAGGAGAGTCACTCTTCCCCCTTGTTACCAAATCGACGACCGCCATCTGATTTAGTTACCCCAAAGAAGCGAGATGTTATTCTCAAGGGTGCTGGGCCACGTCGTACGTTGGAGGGAGAGCCGAATGTGGATCTGGACCAAGAATTGGATTTTTGTATAGATTCCCCCGTACGGACCCCCACTGGGAAATCTAGCTCGCTTGCCGAAGCGGAAGGCAGGTCGAGTCCTGTTCCCAGTCAGCTTATTCCCTTACAAGGAGGAAAACCCCTCTCCAAACATGAACCGACTCAAAATCTGCCCCCGCCGCCCACGGAGGGCTTGGGTTTCGGAAAAGAGCGAGAATCAGTGGAGGATATAGAAGCCCATATCGAACAAGTCTCTGTTACTCAAAGGCATCAGAGCAGACCTGTCCCATTGGAGGTTAGGTACGTTTCTTGCCTCCCCAATGCTTGCTCACAGCAGCCTGACCCACTACTTCCCAGAACAATCTGCATGTCTACCGACAGCTACGAATATTTTGAGCGAGCCCTTGATGATACCCACATAACACGCTGTCCAGCGTGTCGAGTAAAACAACTATTATCAAACCAAAGGCAGGAGGAAAAACAGCAGGGGTGGGGTATGTTGGATATGCCATCTACCCTCCGCAATCGTCTGCTTTCGGAAACTATCGACATTAATTTCGGAACAGGGAGTATGAGTATCGAGAGGAAGTATGAACCTGAGCCTATTACGAAAAGGACGATGTTGTGGAATCTAACTCATTGGTTCGGTCAATTCCAAGTAATGATACGTCATTGGCGTATGGGGCTCCAAAGAATGCTAACAGAAGAGTCGTTCCTGGTTTGTCACCTGACCTCACCTCAACTTTTCGTTCTTTTACGATATCTATTACTTGCTGACTATGTCCTACCACATGACAGTGTGCCTCCTCAACTTCCTCAAGTGGCGATGAGCCGTGGTACAAATGCCAGGGGAGCGCTGAAAGACATAGTTTCCGATGAAGACATCTTCTACATGATGCTCATGGATACTTTGGCTGAGCAAACTGAAGGGAAGAGACCGTGGCTTGACGTTTGGCTTTCCCGCATAGGCAATAAATTTCAACAACGACGAAAACTAGGTGGGAACATCAAGCGGCTAGAATGGACATGCGTAAGTCACAAACTCCTCCGCTTCCTGATTCCATTGCAAAATACTGACACCACATCTCAGAAATGTGGCCACCGGTCCCATGACGATTTCCAAGAACTCTCTCAAGGCGCAATCCTCGAGCTCGCAAACGACATGTTCGAAGCAGGCTACATAACTCACGCACAGATCTCAAATCAGACAAACAGCCCTATCACTTCTTTGACAGCCAGAGTTCAAAACATCTTCATCGGAGCGCGGAGACGCATCTCAGGTCTCCGAACCCCAACACTGCCAACGTTTAACGCGAAGTCTAGCTCCATCAAATCGATTCCCTTACAATGCTTACCGAGCCCAAAATGCAGATGGCTGCACATGTGCCTAAATAAGCCACCATGCGCCACGAAATTAGAGCCCTTGCATGTGTGCAAAGACGATGGAGAGAATGATTTTACTGATGCAACTTTCTTTCTAGCTTTGAGACAGGCATATTTCGGGAGCAAGCGTTGGAAGGAAAGGCTTCTCTTCAAATTGATGAAGATCGAATTCGTCGAGGTACTACTGTCCGTTTCCTTATAGTCCTAGATGGGTGCTGATGAATGGAAGTTCGAGCTTTGCCCCGAGAACCTGGTCGACCACATCCTGCCCAACAAACTCCCTCCCACCCTCGACGAGTACGATTTCCTGCCTCCTCCACCGGTCAAGAAATGTCCTCCGATTGGTACCTCGCACATGATGCACCTCTTTACTTCCTGCTCTGCCCAACCGTCTGACACGTCTCTCTACCTCCGCCACATTCCGAAGCGAAAGGAGCAAGCGTTGTCTTTTAGACCTGATCTGGTTGATGCAATTACTGGGTCTCCATTTCGTGGAAGGGTTGAATAGTGCACTGGCTGTGACGGTCATGTTTTCTGTTTCGCTGGTCCTTGGTATTGTGTTTGCGATTTGTTGGAGTGTTTGGAAACAAGATGTACAGGGCGCATTTGGTGTTGCGTCTTATGTGACGAGTGTAATTACGCTTGCTGTCATGACCTGGCAGATGTGGACTGTGTGAAGAAGTCAGCAAAGATTGCAATGAATGCTGGATCTGAACGTTCTGCTCAAGGGAGGGGGCATACCTGATGTGGTTCCCTGGAAACGGGGCCCCTGGAGATACCGCTTTCCACGTCTTCAAGTCCCTTCAAGTGGTACAGCAGAAGCTCCGTCCGCATGCATCAAGCCCATCTCGACATCAGCACTGGGCTGTACGCCCTTGCCGACTCGTGTGGCTCCACTCACTCTCACAACTGGCTCCTCTTCTACCCCCTCAGCCGCATCCCTAATCGCTCTCAACTGTCTCAAAGCATCTCTATATCTCCAGGCAAGCGCGAAGGGTGAGAAGACAGCCATGCTAAGAACGAACGCAATGGTGTATGACGTGGTGTCAGGGTGTTCCACATAGAAGATGTTCAGAATAAACCCCACAATAATCGCCAAAGAAACCAACTCTTTAAACATGATGAAAATAAGCCTGCGACTAGCAGCAGGTTGATCGCGCGCAAACTGGCGGCATCGAAGACTCTTAAAAACGAAAATTGCGCCCCTGAGGAGCGGCGAACTTTAAACGGCGAGCTCAGGCAGAAATAAGATTGAAAACACCTACGAAAGTCACGATGTCCCTGCGTGGCCCAGCACCCGCATCCTACCCTAATCCGGTCATCCCTTCAATCCAGGCCTGCGCAAATAAGCTTCACACCAGTTTAAGAGGGTCGCCAAGCCTTATGTAGGAAGCTTCATTGGACGCCTATGTGTCATTGTGTCTTGCAGCGTTGCGAGCTGGAACGAGCTGGAATACGAGCGTCGGGAGGCGCGGATCTTCAAGCTGCTTGAAATGCCCAGTCGTCATTTTGGAAATTTCCGTCCTCGTGTTCCCTCAGACCTCTCTGCAGGGGGAAAGCCCCTGAATTTCTTAGCGAGGGGGGTTACGCTAGCCAAATTGGGTACCCTCCGGCGAGATATCCGGCGGCATGGACTTTCTAAGACATCAGCCTTACGGAGGGTATTCGGAGTCTGGGGAGGGACAAAACGAGGAGAGTCCTGGTTGGTGGGATTTGGGTTGATCAGTTGCTTGCTCGGATTGCTCTGAACTTAAATAGAGGCCTTACTCGTTAGGTCTTCGAGAGGCGCAGCTCAGGATTCTAAAGCGTCCAATTGTCGAGTGATCTCAGATGGTTGCGGAGCCTCCCCAGCGGGTTGGCTTCCTTGGCTCTGAAACTAGAAAAGACTTCTGAGGTGGATTACGACTTGGGCTGTCCAAAGACTTCCCGATCTCCTCTCGAACGACTTCGTCTTTCTCTAGCGTCAGTTTTTGAATGGAGGTGCTGCGTCGTTTTCCTAAAATCTGACATCTGAACCCGGATCAAGGATCATCACGGCGGAATCTACGGAATAATCCCACCTTCACAGATCGACAATTATGCTATCTGATACAACCCCCCTCCACCCTAAAAAAAAAAACGTAGCGTGGCCATGGTACGGTATACGTGAGAACGGCCGTGCCAGCCTTGTCACGCTACGTTTTATTTAGAGGGTAGAGCAGCATATGGCAATCCTGTCAAATCAACCTTCGAGCCAAGACATTCCTTCCTTCCATTGCAGCGGAGAGGGGACATGAAAGAGCTCAGGCCCCTCGACCTCATCCACCACTCATCTAAGGCCTTCAAGTCATGCCGTGTTTTGCGCATCGCCTTTCCTCCAGATCTGCCACGCAGTCGTAAGCCAAGAGTTCTGCGATGAGACCGCAGGAGCAAGTGAGAGTTCAGAATCACCTGCAGTACTTGGGTCCTCCAACTCCTGACGTCTCCCCACAAGCCATGCAGCGATAGTCTCTGAAGATAGAGAAGGCAGACAATTTGGGTTCAGGATGTCGGATGTGAAATTTCTGGGTGTCGTTTTCATGGCGTGTCACCCATCCCATCTCTGACCTGGTGGATTAGAACACCTCCATTCCCCAAGGGAACTCCACTACCAGACTTTAAAGATCGGAACACTTGGACAGGCCATCCATACACTCGGATGATATCGCCGCGTCTTGGCAACTAAAGTGACCATGGTCAGTCCTGAAGTTCAGGTCGTCCCGGACTCACACAAAGCCTCTCAACCCTGTAGCTCTATGCGCAATGTCGACAATGGCCTGGTTCGGGTTTTGTGGTGTCCTTCTTGCGCAGCATCAATATCTTGAAGGTTCTCTCCCTCAAGGCAATTCTCCATGCGCCATTCGATAGGCGTCCATACTCCGGAGCGTAAGATGATAAAACGCCCGTATGGGCTATGTTCCCACTCTGAACAAGGACACACAGCTTGTCTGGGTAAATGAGGAAGGCTATATTGCGAATGCCACTGCCCCAACGCAAGCACTTGTAAAGTTGCCATGAGAAGGTGGCATTGAAAGTACGATTCGCGAAGCAGAGACTGTAAATTTACAGCTTGGGGTTGCGGATCTGGTGTTAGGCGTCAGCTAACGGATCTGTCAGTGTCATGACAACCTACCTTCCCGCTCCCAGAACAAGAAGATCAATGGTATTTGGAAAGTGAACTGCCATTCGATCTAGCACTGACATGTGAAATGGTGAGGCGGAGAGGCAGGTGATGAGGGTTCAAGGAGAACACTCGTCGACTCACTCTGGGCAACGATGGAACTTCATGGTCTTGATGCTGGAAAATCGCAACGAATTTCGGAGGAGAGTGATCTCGATCTTGAATCTTTGGCTGGGAGTTCGTTTAGTGAGATAAGGCTCCGTCGAAATATGGTAGGAACCAATGGGCCGAACCATATCCTACACCGAAAGAATCGTACAGAGGTTTGTCTAAGCAACTACTCACAGCCCGTCTAAGCCGCAAAGCGACATATATACAATCCTTTTTATGCCAACCTGACTCATCCTTCACTTCTCGCTATAATCCCCTTTCGCCCACTTTCTAAGCACATTCTTCTTCACCTTCCCCGTACTCGTCTTCGGCAGCTCCTTCACAACCTCTACCTCCCTCGGCACCATAAACTTACTAATTGCACTCTCGTGCTTCGCCCACTCGATCAGTTCCTCGCCTTTCATTTCCTTCCCTTCTTTGACGGTGATGAAGGCCTTTGGACGTTCGCCCCAGTGGGAATCTGATACCGCCACTACGCCGGCTTCGAGGACGGAGGGATGTTGCACAAGCATTGCTTCCAGGGCGACGGAGGAGATGTTTTCGCCTCCTAGAGAATCTTACATCAGTAAAATGAAAGGAAGAGGGAGGGAGGTAGGGAAAGGAGAAAGGAACGGGACACAAACCAGAGATAATAATATCCTTCGCCCGATCCAAGATCTGTGCACTCCCGTCCTCATGCCAAACCGCCAAATCTCCACTGTGCAACGCACCCCCCGCAAATAGCTTCCTCGTCGCCTCGTCATCCTTCAAATACTCCTTCGCGCAAATATTGCCAAAGAAGATGATTTCTCCAATCTCCTTGCCGTCTTTCGCGACGTCGATGAGGACGTCGTCGGGTTGGTCGGGCTTGATGATCCGGATGGGGAGGCCGGTGATGAAGCCGTGGCCTTGGCGCGCCATTCGTGCGTATTTTTCTTTGAGGGGGAGCGTGTCCCAGACAGGCATGTGGTAACCTTTTGTGATGGGCCCGTAGGTCTCGGTTAGGCCGTAGACGTGCACGGGGTAGAGGTTTAGGTTTGTCATTTGCTCGAAGAGATGAGCTGTTGGTGGTGAGGCGGCGACGGTGACACGGACTGGGTTGGGAAGTTTTGAAGCATCTTTAGAGGCACATAGGAGGGTGTTGACTGTTGGTGCTGCGTTGAAGTGTGTGATGTTTTCTGTTTTGAGTAGTTTCCAGATCAGGGGGTAGTCGATTTTGCGGAGGCAGTAATGGGTTCCTCGGACGGCTGTTACTGCCCACGGAAATGCTAGGGTGGATGTTAGAAATTTGGCGCTAAAAGATCTGATAGGAAAATATCGTTTCTTCCAGACAGAATTTGGGCTCATATTTGAGAGAATGGGGTGATTTCAGGGACTCTTCCGACTGGAGCTGAGTAGCTCGAAAACCCCCTTCAACCATCCAAGTCCACTTGAAGGATGACACCTAATCCAAAATCCCAACTTCCAGAAATTCAAAAAAGAGAGAGATCACTTACTCCAGCCCATAGCATGAAACATCGGTAGCGTCCAAAGATACCCGCACCGCCCCGTATGAAAGTTCAGCCCACTCTCAATCACATTCCCCAGCGCCGCGAGATACGCACCACGATGCGTATAAACAACACCTTTCGGCTTCGCCGTCGTCCCACTTGTAAACGGAATCGCAATCATATCATCCTCATCATCCGCCTGGGCTTTCAAGCCCTTCCATCCCTTCGCCCCATTCTCGCCATCCCATCTCAACCCTTCCAACACCGCCTCATCGAATGGCCCCGAAAGCTCACCTGAGGTGGCATCCGTGTCCGTGTCGATGATAAACGGCACTCCTGGTCTTTGCTTCCTAAAATCATCTAGAAGATGCAAGTATTCTTCGTCTACGATGATTACATCGACTTCCGAGAACGTGAAGATGTAACTAATATCCTCCGTCTTCAACCTATAATTAACCGCCACATTAACCGCTCCCGCAGCCGCAATGCCAAAAATGCTTTCCAGGAAAGCAGGGGTGTTAGGAGCCAGGATCCCGATGCGCTTGAAGCCGTGCTTGAGCAGGAAGTAAGCGAGCCCGCGAGCCCGGTCTGCGAATTCGGTGTACATACGTCGTAGGAAGGCTCCGTTGGACGTTATGTGGACGATGGCTTCCGCGTCTGGTTCTATCTCAGCGGCTCGCGGTAGAAATGAGGTTGGAGAAAGCGTATGGATGTGATGAGTGTGCGTATATTTTGTGGCGTCTGCTGCGGTGGGTGAGGAGGAGGGGATGAAGTGTGTTGTGAGCGCTTGGAGTCGGGAGAGTGGTGGTGACATTTTGAAGACTTGGTGTGAGAGAGGATAGAGGAGAGAGCTGGTGGTGAGGGTGGATGAGATATATAAGTTCAAGCAAGCTGGTGGGATGAGGTGAGAGGTTGGTTACGATTGGTGGAGTCTCACGAGCGTCCGAAGGAACACATCCAATGGCTTGCTGAATTGCTTCCTCTTATAGAACCGCGGTCTAAGAAAAGAACGAGGGTGATTGAGTTGAGAGAGGTGTGTTTAAGTATCTAAGAAAATTTAAAGCAGGGGAGAAGTTCTTCTTATGGAGAAGCCAAGGGGAGCTCGTCACTGGCTGGCGACGATCTTAGCTTGGTGTGGGGTAGGTTGGCTTGCGGGCCCGCTCTGCTATTGGAGCTCGACTTCCTCGGTTGGAGGGATGAGTGGAAGCTAGCCCGTGGAAAGGCTGGCGGTATCGGGAAACTCCCTTTCGGTGGTTTGGGGTGCGATTGGTTGATTAGAAGGATGGAAGGAGTCGAGGGTTAATGCAAGGCTGAGAGCTGTGCTGGGGAGATTGGAAGAGAAGAGAATTGAGTAGGAAAGATACGGCAAGATTACTCTTGGAGAGGTAGGGGAGTACGAACAGGAACGTACATGGGAGATTCACATCAGCTTATTGAGACGGATGTTCAATTATGAGGCCTTTCATCAATATCATTAGCATATCAAGCCCTCTCCATGTCACAGTTCCAAAGACGCCTCTATTCTTATTCTTTATTCGGATTCATTTCCTTATGGCATGCAAGACGAAAGCTTATACACAGCAGAGTTCCCAGATATCAACGCTCTTTTCGATGATAGCAATCCCTCCGACCAGTGTATGCGTATGATTGTGGTGTAACCAGGCCTTGGGATCTCGCCAAATGAAAGGCTCGAACAAAGCATTGAAAAGGTGTTGATGCCGACGCAGAATAGGAAAACCGCAGCAGGAAACATGAACAGCCCCAAACCATCCCGAAAAGCAGAATCAACTCCCGAGGAATGTCTAGTAACCGTACTCAGCCAACTGCTTCTTGGTCTTGCCGTCAACCTTCGCGCTCTTTTGGGCGTCCGATAGTTGTTTTCTTGCCGCCTTCTTGCGTGCGTAGTATGCTGCACCCTTAACCTTTCGTCTCTCCTCGAGTCTATTTCCAGTCAGTTCTGATTCTCAGCTCCAGCAATCCAGCAGTACGAACCTAGCAACAACATCTTGGTACTTCCAGCCGACTTCGTGGCTCAACCTGCCAACCGTGCAGTACTTTCGGCCGGGCTTCAATCTCAATACCCTCAATGCTTGCGGGACAACAACTCTCTTGATCTTGTCATATGGCGGCGGGACACCCTCGAAAACCTTGAGTCTCTCCATAGCAGCGGCACCGCGGGCGGTCTTGTGGGGAATCATGCCACGGACGGTCTTGTAGAAGATTCTTGACGGAGCACGGAAATGGAAAGGACCTGTTATGAGTCAGACAAAATTTCCTTGCGCAAATTCGACAGCTTTGCAGTCCGGGAAGGAGATCATACCTCCTCGGGTTGGGTTGTATCGGGTCATCTTTCGGAGGTAGGCGTGGTACTTTACTGTGGACAAAATCGAGTCAGTCATCGTCCCATCGTGTCCTTGACGCGCCAGCCAATTCCTCTTCCTTCAAAACGAACGTAACAGCTGGGGAGCAGTGGTATAACGTACGCTTCGCACGGAAGAACTCTCCGGAGATGTTCAAGGCCTCGCAGCGCACAACGACGATCTTCTGGCCATTGAGCAACTGCTTAGCGACAGTGCTTGCCAGCCGACCGAGGAGATGACCCTTGCCATCGATCGTGATCTATGCCACACAGTAGAATCAGTATTCATTGCCCAAATAGTCCTCATCCTCAATCCGCAGAGCTTTTCCATCGTGTTGACAGGCGCGAGGTGCGAGGTGGTACGGGAGACTTACGGTTGGCTCGAAGGTCGACATTTTTGTCCTGCTTCACGGTGGTGAGAAGACAGATGTCGGAAGGGTTGCCGGTATCCTCTACCTTCGTGATGGTGGAGGTGTGGTGTCGATTTGTCGTGAGTTACTTGATTTCTATGCCCTGCACAGAAATTGTAGAAAGAAAGTGCGACTCGCTTCCTTAGCGTCCACGTGATCACAGTTGGGCCCTGAAAAGCACAAATTGACAAAATCCAAAACTCCGAGTGCAACGAGGAGAATTTGTTCAGTGAAAATGATTTAACAAAGCGGCTCTAGATTTCCAATTCTCGTTGATCGGGGCTTGATGGCAACTTGTTGGGCGGATGTTGATGAGGTTTTTTTAACATTTACCAGCCCCGTGATTTGCCGTGGCTGCAGAAGGTGATAGAGGATAAAGCGCAGCGAGATCCTGGAGTTTAAACCCCCTGTGGGACAATGGTAGCAAATTGTTGTCTGAAAGTATTCTTTAACCTGGATTTCACGGAGATACTTGGAAGGCAAGTAATGTAACAAAATAATATATCTTTCACAGCCTTCAATGTGTCATATCACCGAAAAGCCACTCGAGTTGATTGTTCCAGCGGTTGATGGTTGATTCAGCCTCAATGTGAAGGACACCACGGCACGGTCCATCTTCAACTTGAATCACAACGCCCAAGATCACCAGAAAGATATGCCATTCTATATGAGAAACTTGTCTTTCAAGTCCTCACTATGGTCAACGACCCCATGCAGCAACTAAGCCAGATCTCGCAAACGCCATGCCCAAGCATCTCTCCCTTCCTCCTGCAAGCGCCCATGCAAATGCGCAAGGAAATTCGTAATATGCCCAGCCCATCACTCTAAAACGTAGAATTAAACCTTTTCATCTAAGCCATTCAAAACTCCCTGCGTCTCCCTAACCAACGCTCTCCTCTTCTCCCTCGCCTCAGTATCCCCCTCCGTCTCCACAGCATCCAGCTTGAGCAAGACCTCATTCATGATCGTCTCGCTCAGCTTCTTATGCTCAAAGTCTCTCTTCTTGTGATCCTCGGGAGGAGAAGCGGTGAACTGGACGCACATGGGTAAGATTTTGGTATGGAAATGGGAAGAAATAGCCTGGATCTTCTCCATCGCGCCATTCGGCGGAGCCGGGGACACAGTTCTCGAATTCGCAGAGCTGCCTCCTCTGGCATCAGAACTTGCTCCATCGCCAGGAGAAAGATTCCCATCCTTCCTCTTCCCTTTCTTCTTGCTCTTGCGAGTCCGTTTCTTCTTAGTTATGCCGTCAGCCACGCTTTCGCTGTCGTCCTCTGAGTCCTCGCTGCCTTCTTGTGCATCGCCCACTATACACAGCACCTCGCTGTTATTCTTGAGACTGTAATCCCTGCACGGCTTATAGTCATCCTTCAACTGCTGCCCCTTATACAGCAACTTGATTCTCCTTCCACTGCCGTCCGGCAGATCCATGACAGCCGCAGCACGCTCCCTCACATCCCTAACCTCCAGCTTCCCATCCCCAATACTGTACGCCGGGAACTTGACCGGGTATATAATCCCCTTGTTCTTGATTAACAGAACATCGTCTTCCGCCGAGAGGGAAGGGGGAGGAGGTCGGGCGTGAGGGTCGTATGTTCGCCCTGGATGGGCTAAGTCCTCAGAGGTGATATACGAGAAATCTTCGTCCGTGACGTTTGGTGGGTATGCGCGACTTCCAAAGGGCGAAAGTCGTGCTCCTTGTCCACCCCAGAACGAGCGGCCCCATCCGCTCATTGAAACTGCTGCTGCGGTTGTCAGGAGCAGGAGGACGCTGCCAGCGACGGTGGGAGGGACGCTGTCGAGGTGCGTGGCCTTGGCTGCAGACTCGAGGTAGGATTGAGTGGAGGGCGGGAGTGAGGAGTAGGCCGATTGCAGATGTGTGAGAGAGGTGTCGAGGTAGCTCTGAAGAGAGTCAGGAAGTCGCGAGAGGATGGATGACAGCGTGCCACCCACGGCGCTGGAGGAAGCCAGTTTTGAATCTGGTTTCCTTGAGCCCTGCGGAAACCTATCTGGTGCCTCGCTCCTTGGATATATGCCTGCCTTTGGAGTCAGGTGCTGAGGTAAGGTGGAGTGGATTGATCGGCGGCGTGGAGTTGACTCCAGGACAAAGACAGCTGGTTGTGCCCGGAAGCGAAAATGGAAATCTTTCCAACATATCTTTTGGGGGCGGGAATCACGTTGTCATGGTCATGCTGACGAACGTTTCTCAATGTCTTGAAAATGTCACGAGCATCCTCACACATTCAATTTCCTACTGTACTGTATATTCCAAACATGCCATGTTTTTTATTTTTCTTTCAGAGATTCCAAATGCTGACCTCGTTTCGGAATGTGCCAGCAAAGTGGTGGTGATGCTTCTTCTGGTTCGTTCAAGGATGGCTTGTGCAACAGGTGCAAGGCTCGGCAAGGGTTCTCCCCTCTTTGTCATCGTTCTCTGCGCTGCATCTTGCGTCATTCCAGACCTGGCCCAATCAGTCATCACACTCACTCAGTACTCTTCTTAGAAATTCACTTCCCGATTCCATTCCGCTTTCATAAAGTATCCATTGCGGCATTGCCCCTTGACCTCGCCCCTCCTGCGTACTTAAAGAACGCAAAACCCCCTTCCTCAAGACAACCCCCAACACAGTTGCCCACCATTTCGTTCCTACGCCGATTCTTCACTTCGACTTCTGTCAGCCCCGCACAAATGTCTGCCGCAAAGACCAAGGCCGAGCAAATCATTGACGAAAATGCTGTTGGTAAGTACCGGTACCTCCCTGCTTTTTGCCTCCCCATTCCCGGTCTTGCGCAATTGCTAACCCATTGGTGTACTATAGCCGTCTTCAGCAAATCATACTGCCCATACTGCAGAGCTACAAAGTCTCTCTTGACCGAGATGGGTGCGAAGTACTATACCATTGAGTTGGATCAAGTTGGTGAGTTATACCTTGGTGGATGAGGGAGGAAAAGAGAAAGATCGGGGCTAATATTGCATACAGATGACGGGATCGCGATCCAGGATGCGCTCGAGGAGATCAACGGCCAGCGATCGGTGCCAAATATCTACATCAAGAAGCAACACATCGGTGGTAATTCGGATTTACAGGCGAAGAAGAGCCAACTGCCTCAATTGTTGAAGGATGCTGGCGCTTTGTAAACTAGATGCGGGACGGGAGAAATGATGATAATACACTAGAAATGAAAATAAGGTCGATCTTTTGGATACGCATTGCATTTTTGAATTTTGGGAGTGATGCTATCTTTACATGTTATACAACCTGTGTGGCCACCGTGCCAACGGGACGCTCTACGAATTCCATAATGCCCTCTACAATGTTTTTCCTCGCTCCTTCACTTGCGACCGTTTTCCCAGCCAAGTAATTCAACCACACAGCCCTCGATATCCTCTCATCATGCACATCTCCTAACCTCTGTGCCCCGTTCTTCCCATCATCATACCAAACGGCCAACCTGCCCTTCTTATCCCGGCTCAACAACAGCTCCTTCTGTTTCGGCACACTCCCCCTATTAAACAACCCTTTAAACTCCCTTACCGCATCCCCAAACGCCTCATCTCCATACTGTTCCTTGTCAGCCACCGCCCTAGCCGTAATACTCCTAACCCAGCCATCCCTCAGGTGGTGAAAGTCCGTATTCCGCGTCGGTACAATCCTCAACAACGTTCTAATGCCCCCCTCCTTCAACACCGTGCTCCAAACCCTCGTCCCCTCCTCAGCATCAAACAGCTTGCCCTTCAACTGCTCCTTCTCTCCTGCGACAAGCGTACTAGCAACCGGATCAATCATCCTCACCAGGCCCCGCTGCAAGGCTGCAATATCGTCCGTCGCGACATACATCCCTACCACATAAACTTCTATCCCCAGAAAACTAACCGTCCGGATGCCCAAACCGACTAATTGGTACTCCACAAGTCTGTCGTCGAGAACAGCGGGCGCAGTTCCATTACCGAGCGCTTCTCGCTCGTCGTCATAGAAGTCCAGTATCCTAGGAAATGTCGGGACTGTAGAAGTGCCCGTATGCACTACGTCGACCTTCTCTTCAGGCTCCTCGCCGAGCTTTTGTACTACCACCTTCCTCTCCCTTCCTAAAACTACCAGAGGGTCATCTACTCTGCGCCCTGAATCAAGTTTTGTGGGTTTGATGAATGAGCTGGTTGTGCTAGAGGAGTCGGAGGTGGAGGAAGGTTCTGAGGGAGGATCGATTGGGATTTGTATTGCTGTGACGAGGATGGCTATCATGCCGAAGACGAAACCGGCTGCTGCGTAGTAGGAGCGGCGTTTGTAGTATGCTCTGCGTTCTGCTTCGAGACGGTGGAGGATTATGGGGTCCAGCCGGGTGCGGGGTGGTTCGGAGCTCGCAGGGGACGAGAGCGGTGGTTTGGTTGTTAGCGTGCGGAATTGAGCGTGGGTGCGAACGCATTGTGTCTTTCGGAGATGAGGGCCGAGGCCTCGCAGTATTCGTGCTGAGGGGGTAAAAAGAGACATCGTGGATTGTTGTTGCTGTAAGGTGGAGGAGTGCTGTTGATGATGGGCTGTAAACTATACAAGTGGAGTTACAAGGCTACTATACCCTGGCGTCCGCTGAGACCCCTACGCGAAAATCGGGCTCGCTTGATGCAAGAGATGCGACAAAGTCCCTGGATCCGTTTTTCGTTAGCCTTCCTGCGAACATCAACCTCGGAGTGCCTGATACGACAACATTCTTGGTATTCAAAACACTGAAGGGACGTCTCGGGCACATCATGACCTTGCCAGTAATTGCACTGGGGAATAACCTCCATAATCTGCAAGGCTAGACTCCTCCGTCTTCTCTGGCTCCAGTGGATGATGAGAATTTCAAGATTTTGCTCTCGATTGCTGATTCTCTTGATTTTGAGGCTGCAAATGACAGCGACTCGATCCCTCCAAGTCCGCGGAACACATTGACGATTCTTAGCGCGAACGAAGATCAATTACACGGTGGCCAAGTGGTCTATTTCGAGTGGCTATGCAAGGAACCGGGACTTCTTTGATTAACTTTAATCAGCTGCTGCAAGCATGGCGCCGCTGTTCCCCGAACACATAACCATCTATGCCAAGAGCCATCTGGCTGAACAGATAAACGAAAGATTGGTCTGGCCGATCAAAATCATAATCCGGGGAATTACCGCTGTGCAAAGTTGTAAACTCAAAGCCCCTTTGACTAACGCAGAGAAAGAGGAATGCCGTTGGTATCTGGAGAACTTCGTCGCGGAGGCACCATATTCTACGACCAGGGCCCAGAAAGCTGTAAAGGTTCTGAAATCCTACGCAGAGGCCTTGCAGCAAGATCTCAACCTGCTTCGCCTTACTCCAACACAGGTTGCTCTCTCTCTCAAACAAACGAAGAACGTTGGTGATTGAGATCAAAGAAGATCCACTAGATGAGAAAAACTCACAGAATTCGATACATCAACTTCACTGGGAACTTCTTGAGCAACCAAATCTTTGGACCCAAAATATTATCAAAGTTCAACCCGGAGAGGAATTGCTGATCCACCTCCCGAGGCCGCCGCTAATATCACAACTACACTTTCACCATGCGAGCAAAGCTTCAATGTGCTACTAGTCATCGCTCGAGATACCTCCAGAGGACTCAAGATGCTTGAGATTGACCCCAACTGTGCGTCTGCAATCCTTACAGCACTCCAAAGGAGCGTTACCGGGGCACGTTGTTCCATCAAAATCAATCTGGAGGTTGTCAGGCCGGGGACTTTAGACTCCTTAGAGGAACATCTCGCAAGAGCAGAGAATCAGCACCATCCCGGATACTTTCACTTGGTTCATTTCGACCTCCATGGTGCTGTGAGAAAGAAGCGTAATTCAGCCGTTTTCTTATTCAGCAAACGAAACTCTGATGGCGCGGTTTCGGATGAGACGACCAGGATAGATGCACATCATGTCGCGAAAATCCTCCAAAGATATGCAGTTGGGATGGTTGTTCTGAATGCCTGCGAGTCTGCGAGGGCAAATTGTGGAGATGGTTCCAATGTCGCAAAGATCTTTGCAAAGCATGGCATCAAAAACATTATTGCAATGTCTTTCGGAGTCCTCGAAAGTGCTTCAAAGGTATTCCTTACTTCCTTCTATCAGGAAAAATATGGCATTGTATCAGATCCCGGAATCCTCCTACCGAAAAGCATTCTATTCATAGCAAAGGCAGAGCTACGCCTAGCTGAAGGCAACGAGGAAGAAGCTGATATTGCTTGGGCAGTTATGCTCGAATCTGGCAAGCAAGCAATGAGAGGATTCGAGGCAATCCTCTCAAGCACCACGATACCTGAGGAAATCTCAGCCACTCAATCTCCGAGATTTGTGTTCGATCAAATGAGAGCTTGGTACAAGTCACTGGAGAAGGTTTGGGAAATATTTAAGAGCAGGGTTCGTGGCGAGAGGTTTGAGAAGTCACAAATGAAAGGTAGCAGCTTGACGCTTCACGACAAAGAGAGCAGTTTGGTAGACCTTCTTTTCGACCTGCAGAACCCAGATGTACAGCTTGGTGCGATAGAGCGTGCTCTTGGACCAGGAGGAAACCCTGAACCCGCCGTCCACTATCATAAGGAATTGATCATAGATGCCATGGCTAGTCTTGATACTGATGAAGCGAGTAACCATCTTGACGCTGTTGCAAATACCCTTTCACGGGATCCCTCTTCTGCCACTGTGGTAGAAAATTTCTGTATTATCAAAGAAAGCTACGCTAAGGAAGGATCTTTACAACAACTCTTGATGTCAGAACAGCAACATGATTCCAGCTCTGTGAAGCAAACATATTCAGAGATGATGGACAACGAACTGAGCGTCTTCAAAAGAACTGGAGCTCCACCACAAGCGATCAAATACCTGGAAACGATAAAGGAAACCTTCAAAGACACCGATCCTGATTCTTTTAGAATTGGACTACAAGACTCGGAAACAAGAAAGACGGTTCAGAAATTTATGCAGAGTTATCTTCCCCGGCTTGCTAACGAGAGAACCAAAGAGAAGACATGGGATATGTTAGTGGAGACAGCACTCCTTTACCAAGGCGTCGAAAACGCCGAGAAAGACGGGGATTACCATTCTACGATAGAGGTTATTGATCGTGCAGAGCGTCTCTCTGGTCTTGATAGCGTGCCAGAGTTGGTAGCAATGTGCTTGCCAGAAACTGCACGTCATCGCCTGCTCCTCGAGAGCCTGAAGAAGGTCACCGCTGCCTTGAAGGACGATATACCAGTTGAGAAAGTTGAACAGATACGCGCAGATCTGCCGCGTCTATTCGCAGAACTCCAGAAAAGTGCACCGCCAGACTCTGAGTTCCTCTTGCCAAACTATTTCGCGGACTTGTTTCGTTCTATCGAGCATACATATGGCATCCGACCTACACTGGAAGCTGATGCCGCCCGTCAGAGACGGGATCATTCTAAATGCTTTGCTGACCTCGACAAAGTTTTTACACTTCTTGATTCGGGTCTTTAGTCTTCTCCACTTCTGAAATACGAGAGGAGAGTATTTCCTTCTCACGGAAAACACAGTTCTTGGCACGCATTGAACAGGCAGTGCTGTCCAAGAACTGGAAAGCTGAAGTAACCAGCTGCCGAAAATGGGAAGAAGACTACAGCAGTCTGTGGGGGCAGACAATGAACTCTTCTGACGGGCCCCTTGTGAGAGATATGCGAGATACTTGTGAATTTTCTTACTATGTAAGCCAACTGATGGCATCTTACTCGGAATTAAATATCTCAGATGCATTTCAACACCTGGAGAAGTTGGAAGCATTATATGTTAGGCAGCGAAAATTGCCAAAGGGAATTGAGAGGGTGACTCCGCAAATTACAAAGGAGGTGTTGGAGCGATTCGAGCAGAGCCTGGGACGCGCAAGTTAGCTGGTGATTGAACGGGGTTTTGAAGCTGCCAAGGCAATTGTTTCGCAAATCGCGGCTGAAGAGAGAGAAAATCACGGAGACAATTTCGGCTGAGTTTCCTACTCACCTGGGACCTAGTAGTAATAAGGAGTTGCAGGCTATGTATACATTTCAACTTTTCGAAGTAGACCAAGATCGACCCTTGGCTGGGGGTTTCCTATCCGAACCGTATTTTCTTATGTACTATAATTAATTTCAAACCTTGGGGCCGGGTTGAAGAAACATGAAGTGTAATAAGTGTAACATTTACTGCTAAATTTGTTGTTCGAGAATTCTTGTCTCGTGGTAGCTGAGCTGTTTCTGAACCCCTGCAGTGTCATGTCACTGGAGCAATAACGCCACCGCCTCAAATAGTACCTATACTCATGAAGTACAAACAGGACCTTCCTTAACACCATCTTGCTTTGTTTTGCTTTGGCAGCAATAATGGCATCCGTCAGCTGTTGATGATTCGGCAACGCTGACAGCATGGCCTGATGCACAGATTTTTCTTGGGGATAGATAGTGCGCTGCGAGATATAAAGCGGTAAGATCAACGCGAACTGCGAATGGAGTCAGGATACCAATGGAAACTTCCTGGACCAAGCATCACTTGAATGTTGGTAGATATTTCAACGCGAGATCAAATCTATTTTTAGGACAACCGTTGTCTCTTTTCAACTTCAGCAGTGACGTAAGACACAATCAGAATCACCCCCAACCTCTTTCCGAGTCAATGGTGAATACTGTCTTCCTTCTCGTGTGACTGGAAGTCCTCCATGACCTCTTGTCTCCGGCCTGCACTCACCAGCAGCGAGTTGCTCGGCCCGGGATAGCAGATGACGCTCAGCCATCACGTGTCATCATTTTCCATTCCTCAGCAAGAACGTCACACTAAGCGACCCAACCAACGGCTGCATCACCAGGTGCATTTGCAACCTCCAACAGACTCAAACATCGCCAGAACCTGATCACCAAGCAACACCCGCCGCCTCTCCAGACCACCAGCATTGAAGGCAGGACCGTCGCTCACTCCATGGACCCTCGAGCACGAGTCTCTGGATCCAGGTCGCCTTGAACACAACGACAACCCACAACGAAAATCCTTGCGTCGCGCAAGGCTGAGAGGCTCCCGCAGCATTCTCCGAAACGAGAACCACCCTTGGCCCCGATCCCGCTCCATTAATAATTGCCCTCAACAGCTCAAGCTTTCCCCGGACTTTGCTTGACGCGTCCAGCGCTATTGCCAGCTCGACCTAATCGCTCTTTCCCTCTCGAAACAGACCCCGCCGTTATCATGAGAGGCCCCGTTCCCAACATGGCGCCCCTAGATACAGATGCCCCCTATCGCGCCACTCCCGACCCAGAGGGGGACTCGCAATCCTCATCGAGCAACTCTCCGGCTCGCGCAGACTACGAGGAGTCGGATTTTTACCAGGGCAACAACGATTCCCAGTCCTCCATCGGCGTGCCCACCTTCCAAGATATGGCCGTGTCGGAAGAAGTTTGCATGCCCCCAGCGAATCGCCTCCCAGCAGAGGTCCTTATTGGCATATTCTCGAAGCTCAGCAACCCGCAGGATCTGCTGAACTGCATGTGTGTATCGAAGAGATGGGCTCGGAACAGTGTGGACTTGCTGTGGCATCGGCCGGCTTGTACGACGTGGAATAAGCATGGCTCGATCTGCAGAACGCTCAGCATAGCCAACCCATACTTCGCATATCGAGACTTCATCAAGCGCCTGAACCTGGCTACGTTAGCAGACGGGGTCAACGATGGCAGCGTTTTCCCGCTCTCCGTCTGTACACGAGTCGAGCGTTTGACGCTGACAAATTGTGAAGGTCTGACAGATCACGGACTGAAAGGTCTCCTCACGGATTGCAGCCATCTCCTTGCTCTGGACATATCAGGCGACGCGCAAATCACCGAGGCATCGATGTTCACTCTGGCAGAAAACTGTCGACGATTACAAGGACTCAATATCTCCGCCTGCATAAAAATCTCTAATGAGTCTATGATAAAGGTCGCTGAGAAGTGCAGATACATCAAGAGGGTCAGTTCGCCTCTATTTATACCTGCTGATGTATACTGATTCTTTATAGCTTAAACTCAACGAATGCGAACAACTCGAAGACCTTGCCATTATGGCATTTGCGAAGAACTGCCCCAACATCCTCGAAATCGACCTACACCAATGCAAACTGATCGGTAACGAACCAGTCCATGCTCTCCTTACTAATGGCCAGACCCTCCGAGAACTAAGACTTGCCAACTGCGAGCTGATCTCCGATGCTGCCTTCCTTACCTTACCTCCCAACCAAACATACGAACATCTACGAATTCTTGATCTGACAAGCTGTGCACGCCTGACGGATCGGGCTGTTGAGAGAATCATTGACGTGGCACCCCGATTGAGGAATTTGGTGTTTGCCAAATGCAGAAACTTGACGGATCTGGCTGTGAACGCTATCAGCAAGCTGGGAAAGAATCTCCATTACCTCCACCTGGGACATTGCGGACAGATCACGGATGCTGCTGTCATGAAGCTTGTCCAATGCTGCAACCGAATCCGATATATCGACTTAGGCTGCTGCACTCATCTGACTGACTTATCGGTCATGAAATTGGCTTCTCTTCCCAAGTTACGCCGAATTGGTCTCGTTAAATGTTCCAACATCACCGACGAGAGTGTTTATGCTTTAGCACAGGCTCAACGCCCAAGACATGATCGGCATGGTCGGATCATGAGACCCGATGATCCAGACTTCATGATTGGCAGTAGCCTCGAGAGAGTACATCTCAGCTATTGCACTAACTTGACGCTCAACGTATGATTGCCCTAGTCACTCTTCTCTCTTCTATGCTGACTTTCTTATACAGAGCATTGTTGTCCTCCTCAACAACTGCCAAAAACTCACCCATCTCAGCTTGACAGGTGTTCAAGCATTCCTTCGAAATGATCTTGAACAGTTCTGCAGGGATGCACCTCCAGGTTAGTCTGGTTCCTTCTAGACTATGATTCGCTGCTTACTTTCCAATAGAATTCACTGAGCATCAACGAAATGTCTTCTGCGTCTTCTCTGGGCAAGGAGTCACTGGTCTCCGCAACCACCTCAACCGTCTAGAGCCAACTGGTGGCTACGATGATCCGATGACGGGTGCCGATGACGACGATGACCAGACTATGACGGGAATGGTTGGGGCAACTGCAATGATGGGCATGAACCCATTGAATGGCGATGACGAAGACGCAGACGAGGAGCTTGAGGACGGTGATGGAGTTGGCGACGGAGGCGTGTCGTTCCATCAGACTTGAAACCGCAGGCTGAAGAATGCTCAAATTGATGCTGAGGATGTAGAGAGTACTTGACCATATATGGGTCATACGGCTGGGCTCAACTAATCACGCATAGAACCTCGAAGTTTCGAGGCCAAGCAAGGCTTCCTTATCTTTGCGAATGATAGCCGAGGAGCAAGCACATCAGTTACGGCCTGACATGCGAAAGGACCGAAAGAAGAGCTGCCCACTTGTATATAGGATAAGGGCACGCTGTCTCTCTCCTCCGCTATCGTGGAGTGGAGAGTGGTTAGGCAGAAGAATGGGCGGTATGGCGTTAGATTCTGGTCTGAGGGGCCCTACTGCTGATCAATTCATCCGCGTTGATACTGATTTGTGGGGTTTACTTTACTTTGTGAGGATGCTTGAGACATACAGCAAGACCTCATCCTCTCGATCCTACAACTTATATGGAGTGACTCCCGCTTTCAACGTTGATCTCTTCATCTCTCAATACCATGTCTTCAAAATACGATGATTATAAAGTTCCACCATACTCCGATCTTGACAGCAGAGGTCTCGCACTTTCTGTTCAAGTGGCTCTACAGGCATTCAAAAAAATATACAGTATACACGAAATCCAACGCAGTTGCTTATCTTGCGTGCCACCTTCTTTCCTATCCACTAGAATACTCAGCTACCATTACAGCACCGATCTCCCCTTCATAACTCAAAGCTCCGTCCAGTCGACGCTTGATCTTTGGAATCTCACTTTCCTCTTTCCAAACCCATAGCTCTTCTTTAAAATGGGCTGGAAGTTCGCCACATCGACGACACCTTTTATCTCCTCACGCGTTCACATCACGGCTCTAGCTTCCTATCAAAACTGTCTCTCCTTGGCATAGAAAAAGAGACAGCACAAAATACCGGACCAGATTCTCCTACTTGTTTCGTCACTGGAGCCAGCACCTCAACCCATTGAAGACAAGTTCAGGAGCATTCAGCGTTCGGTGGACGTCAGGGCATTTTCCTGGGTGCGGCTTTCTTTCGCCCCATCGACGACAGAATTTATCGTTGAGTGTGTTTAGGGTACGGCGCTAACTTCGCATTAATGCTGATACTTGATGGAAGAGCCATTATTGACATCCGTACCGGAGAAGATTCTCCTCTTGTATTTGATGGAGATTACAGTATTAACCCGTCGATTACGTTTCCAGGAATCTTCGGCGCGCGAGGGTGGATGCCATGGTACTTCTGTAGCGGCTCCTGAGTTCTGGGATGGGGTTTTGCTGGGTGACTGCCCATGTTGCGGCGTTTTTGCAAAGTTCAAGTGATTTCCGTAATCGATATCAAAGCTATGGTGGAGGTTTTCAATACTCGGGGGTTCTTGGATGTGTTTGAAAGCAATGCGTAGAAGGATGGAGGCGCGAGGAGGACGGTTACTGGGGGGTTTATGTTTCGGGGAAATATATTCTCGAAATATATCTATGTGAATTGGGAGCACAAAGGACTCGGGGTATTATTCATGGAGGTCTTGAATACGTAGGAGATTTTGTGATTCAATATTTGAGCTTCATGCGTCGGTGTTGCAACCTTGTGAGTCAAGACTTGAGCCTAGTCTCACGGGTTAACACTTTCTTTGGAGTCAGCGCGACTGCGACTAAAGGGTGACTTAGTTGAGATACTTCTCAGAGTGCTGCAAACAGGGCTACACCCGAGTCTTTGCAGCATGAACATTCTTCCATATTGAAAAGAGTAGTGAGACTTTATCACACACCTAACAAGAATCTGCGAGTCCGCGTCTCCTCCTGGTAGTCTTAAACATGGATTTCAACTACCACGTCGATATCAAAAACCACAATCTCCCCCTGTTTCCAAAAATCCCTTGGGTTTTTGGGTAATCATATTTAACCCGCTCAAGTTCGTTTCTTTTAATATCAAAACTATCTTCTCTCTCGTTCTACCAGAAATGGCAGACCACACAAACGGGCACACCTCCATACCGCGGAGAAAAAAGAGCCTCGCGCCTCTAACAACCGCAAATCCCGACCACCCTTTACCATATCTACTATATCAGCTTCGGCAGCCTGGTTATCCTCTTTCAGTTTCCCCGCCCAGGGCCCGTCTCGGTGTATTCTCATGGTAAACAAACTCCCCGGTTCGCGAGCACCTGGTTTGCCGAAACTGTGCTCCAAGCCCTTTCATCTCCCTTTTTAACTGCAAAATCCAGGCCGCAAATTGGGCCCAAACGTTGAAAGAAAACCTCAGTCTCGCAGATCAGATCATGAGGTTGAGATAGATGAAATTGAAGGTAGGAGGTTGGTCGGGATAAGGGGAACTGTATTTTCAATTGTGCACTTGGTTAACTATGGGATCTTGGAGAGGGGTGATAAGGACGAGTTCGTTGCGTCTTTTAACCTTCCTCGCGAGGCTATAGCGGGACCTGCTTTGTTCTAGGAGGAAGGCAAGGAGGAGAAGGAGAGCATTGCAAGGGACGAAAATGCGTTTTGTATTATAGTTGGTGGGCTACTCCTACTGTGAACCTACAGAACGATGAAGATCGTTCATCATTCTCTAGACCTCTTCCTAGATACAACAATATATAATCAAAAGTATTTGGCTGATGTGGATTTATTTTTTTCATACAGAACTTCATATACAAAGAACAAGTTTCGCACCAGCAGCAATCTCCATAGCCTCCCCCTTTTCTGCACTACCCACTCCACCTACAACTCGACTTTGACCCTACTTGCCCTAGCTGTAAAATAGCACCTTCAAATTACTTATTTAACTCTATTATATCAAACAGAAGAGCTTCTGAATTTATCCTAAAATACGGACAAGGAAATATTGGCTGGATTCAAGGTTCACCACGTGATTCCCAATTCGACCCCAGATCACCCCCTTCCTTTCCCAAAACTCTATTATCTTCAGTTTCCATCCTACTCGAACTTCGCTCGAATTACGATCGAGGTGCAGCACGAAGATGAGAGAATAAAGAAATACTGTTCACTTTCCAGCGAAGATAAGGAGACCTTAACTCCAGAATCTGATAAACTCCTCCCCACTCGGTTAACGAGGCCCCTTTTCTCTCAGGTTATGACATCGAACGCCTTAACAGGACTGATATATAGGAAAAGACAATTATATGGGGACAGGACGCCATCCATGGAGAAACCACCTCCTTTTCTGGTCCAGGAAAACAGACGTCGTCCCAAGGTTGTCCTCCATATGCAGAACCAAAGATCTGACCCCTCCTAGCCTTGTTGTTGTTGGTCGCAGGGTTAATTAGCTCGATTGGACGCCACATCAGGCTGGAACTTTGGACTTCTGGGCTCAGCCGCACTGTTGCTCTCGAACATCACGACAACAACACCTTCCACCATGCCATGGGTCTTTTCAAGCACAGAAATAAGCAGAAGCCAGCAGTTGCTGTTGGCGCTGGCTCTTCAACGCCGGAGCTTGCAGAAAGGGTCCGAGACAAGTTCCGTCGAAAGAGACAAGGAATCCAGCCTGATACTGCATTGATAGCATCCTCGACTGCTGGATGTGCTGCGTTAACTGCGGCGCATGACACTGGAGGCCCTTCGCAAGTACTTGTTGGCAACTGCGATCCGCAGAAGGACAACGGAGAACCAAGCGCACTGCCGTCTCTGTGGGACCGCGCATATGAAGACCTGAGGATCAAGGAGTTCAAACTGGTGGAGAAGTACGAGAAACTGCTGTCAAGAGGGCTCCAAGATACAGGTTCGAGTCATACTAGAGCATATGTTACTGCTGCTGACGCAAGAGTTGCCACAGGTTCGCAATCAAATGACCCGAGTAGCAAGCCTAACCAAGCCTCGAAAAATTTGGATGAGACTAAGAATCAGATTAATCAAGATCTTCGAGCACGTCGCGTGCAACTAGACAAGATTGCCAAAGATGGCTTACAACGGATGGATGAAGGGAAGACCAAATACCATATTGCTGGTCAGGAATATGTTGTACAAGATCAGATTGCACAGACTGCCGCATTGGTTCTATGGGCAAAAGAATGGATTGGTGAGGCTATCAAAGTCTCTCCGGAAGCATCCATGGCCTTCGCAGGTGTGTGCATGATTCTGCCAGTCCTCACGAGGCCCATTGCCGCAGACGAGGCCAATCTTGATGGGTTTACCTATGTCACAACGCGGATGCGATATTATCTCGCACTCGAACCCCTCCTACAACCTCGTAATTGTGACCACTCCAGTGCCACTACCGCCCCAGATTTGATCTTGGAGTTTGAGTCCAATATCATGGATCTGTATCAACACATTCTTGAATTTCAATTCCGAAGTGTCTTGCGATTCTACCGGGGACGTTTCGGGAACTTTGGGCGAGATTTGATCCAACATGAGGACTGGGTTAAGTTGCGGACCAAGATCGAAACTCTTGAAACCGTTGTGAGGAACGATTCCCAGCAAATAAATACTTCGTCTTCAAGGCAAGAACTCGAGAATCTCAACCAGAAAGCGGGCAAGTCTCTTGAAGCCATGCACGACATCTTGTCAGTAGCCGAAAAACAGCTGCATGTGGCCGAGCAGTCCCTGCAGGTGCAGAAAGAGATTGCGAAAAGGATGCTATCCTCAGACGAACGAACGTGTCTTCAACTCTTCCGTCTCACGAAGGATGAAAAGGATGAGACATATGAATGGTACAAAAACCGAGTGGAAGATCGAGTGGAAGGTACTTGCCAATGGTTCTTGCAACACGACAACTTCAAAAACTGGTTGAGGCAAGACTCGGGCCCTTTATTGGTCTCAGCAGATCCAGGATGTGGAAAGTCTGTCTTGGCTAAATACCTGATCGACGTCGAATTGCCCCGATCGAGTACCATTTGCTACTTCTTCTTCAAAGACCAGGACCAGAACACTCTTAAACAAGCGTTCTGCGCATTACTACATCAGCTCTTCACCGAAAAGCCTTCCTTAATTCGACATGCTATGCCAGAGTATTCCAACAACGGACCAAATTTTGTGAAAATCACGACGTCGCTCTGGAAAATCTTAGGGAACGTCGCTCAAGACCCCGAAACAGGACCTGTCATTTTCGTCTTGGACGCGTTAGACGAATGCAACGAATCTGACTTTCGGGATTTGATCCGCATGTTGAAGCAGCTGTTTCATAAGGATCAGAGGCAACTCAACGAGACGAAATTCCTCGTAACCAGTCGCCCCTATGAACACATCGTTTCCGAATTCCGGGAGCTGGTCGATGCTTTCCCTCATATTCATATACCGGGGGAAGAGAGCTCGGAAACCATCAGCCAGGAGGTGAATCTTGTAATCAAATCTCGAGTTGAAAAATTGGCCAAGGAGAAAAATTTGAAAGCGGAAATCAAGGATCATCTCAAACAACGATTGCTCGAAATTCCCCATCGTACCTACCTCTGGGTTTACCTGGTATTCGACTTCTTAAAGTCAGATGTCTTTAAGAAAACGAGGAGGGGCATCGATTCCACGATTGATACACTCCCTGAGAGTGTGAATCAAGCCTATGAAGGGATCCTTAGTAGGTCTAAGGACCAGGAGATAGTTCGGAAGGCCTTGTCTATAATATTGGTCGCGAAACGACCTCTCACGCTCGCGGAGATGAATCTTGCCCTCAATGTCGATGCCTCAACAAGATCTTTGGAAGATCTGGACCTTGAAGCAGAAGACGACTTTGAAAAATCCCTAAGAAACTGGTGTGGTTTATTTGTCTCGATCTTCCATCGCAAGATCTACTTCCTTCATCAAACTGCTCGAGAGTTCCTTCTCCCAAAGCTGGCATTGTCTTCAATGCCGCCTTCGCGGTGGAATGGTTCCATAGCTCTCCAGCAGGGCCATTTTGTTCTTGCGGAGATTTGTGTAGTCTATCTCGAGGTGGTTTTGCCAGATGTGCCTGATGCAAACCCAGAAACTGACAGTGACTTCGATTACCCCGCCTTTCTCGGCTATTCGGCCACATATTGGCCTGAGCATTTCCGCGAGGGCAACATTGGGCACGACGCTAGAGAAGCATCATTAGCTTTGAGACTTTGTGATCCTAATATAAAGGGTTTCTCGATTTGGTCTGAAATTTATGATCAAAGTACTGAGTCTGTGTATTCTATTGAGGGGATTGGTCTGTCTGGTCGCGGCTGTGACGTAGCCTCGGTTTTGGGACTTGAAGCCATTGTGAAGCTGCTGCTCGCGAGAAGCGATATCAATGCCGGTTCGAAGGATACTTCTAGTGGAAGTACGCCGCTCTCATTGGCCGCGAGCAGCGGGCACACAACCATCGTCAAACTATTTCTTGCGAGGAGTGATGTCGACCCTGATTCTAAGGATAGGTCTGGACGGACCCCGCTCTCTTTCGCTACCAGGAACGGGCATGAGGCTATTGTTGAGCTTCTCCTTGCAAGAGACGTCGACCCTGATTCTAAGGATATAGATAGATGGACCCCGCTCTCTCTCGCTACACAGGGAGGGCATGAGGCGGTTGTTAAGCTTCTCCTTGCAAAAGACGTCGACCCTGATTCTAAGGATACGGATGGACGGACCCCGCTCTCTTTCGCTGCACAGGGAGGGCATGAAGCTATTGTTAAGCTTCTCCTTGCAAGAGACGTCGACCCTGATTCTAAGGATAAGTCTGGACGGACCCCGCTCTCTTTCGCTGCACAGGGAGGGCATGAGGCGGTTGTTAAGCTTCTCCTTGTAAGAGATATCGACCCTGATTCTAAGAATACGGTTGGATGGACCCCGCTCTCTTTCGCTTCCGGGAACGGGCATGAAGCTATTGTTAAACTTCTCCTTACAAGAGACGTCGACCCTGATTCTAAGGATACGGATAGACGGACCCCGCTCTCTTTCGCTGCACAGGGAGGGCATGAGGCGGTTATTAAGCTTCTCCTTACAAGGGATGTCGACCCTGATTCTAAGGATACGGATAGACGGACCCCGCTCTCTTTCGCTACCAGGAACGGGCATGAGGCTATTGTTAAGCTTCTCCTTGCAAGAGACGTCGACCCTGATTCTAAGGATATAGATAGATGGACCCCGCTCTCTTTTGCTGTACAGCGAGGTCATAGCGCCGTTGTTCGACAGCTACTCGAAAGTGGCGCCGACGCTGACTCGATCAATAATCTCGAGCAAACACCGCTCTCGCTCGCTGTAGAACTGGGGCATGAGGACATCGTTGAGTTGCTACTTCCTAGAGTCGCAGACCCTAACTTGAAATTTTTGGAGAGTGGACGTCCCCTGCTCTCGTGCGCTATAGCCAGAGGGGACGAAGGCATTGTAAAGTTGTTTCTTACAAGAAGCGATATCGACGCCGAGTCGAAGGACAAATATGGAAATACCCCACTCATGTTAGCTAAAGAAAGGGGTCACGAAGGAATTATCAAACTACTAGAGGATCACCTAAGGGCAAATCCGCCATAACCTATTTCATCTACCAGATGGAAACTCCACAACAGAGATGGGGGGAAATGGGATTTCGAGACGGAAGCTGGTTTTGGATATACCAGAGGAGAATGAGCATGCGGCGCGACCTTTACTTGAACAAACAGCAGTTTGAGGAGCACTTGTTGTGGGGGAACTTCTCAGCTCGAGGAGCTGCTGCGTTATGAGTACAGAGATGCTCATTGGAGGGAGACGAGAGGAAGGTCGATAATCAACAGAAGCTTCCACTACATTTAGGTAGATGAGGAAACCCCCACGCCCATAGAACTCCCATAACTCCGCCTTAATCCTTAAAACACAACCGCTGGCTGCACGAAACAGGTGAGCCACAGCACCACTGATATCGGAAAGAGAATATGAGAATGGCATATAACCAATGATGAAACTCATAACTTGTGGTGTTCCGTTTGAGTAAATCCCAGAACTCATTCGCTCTCCTTCAAAATTAACTCCCACCACCACCAGCAACGTCCGAAAGATGTCCTCTAACAACCATTTTCGGACCCCCACTCCCCTCCAACTCCCCACCCCAACTACCAACAGTACTCCCCTCATACCGACTACCCATCGCCATAGTTGACGCCTCACTCACCCCCGAACTCTCCACATCCATCCCCGGTTTCTGCTCCGCGTCCAGCTCCTGCGGACTCACCCCTCTCTCCCTCCCCATCTGTTTCGTAACCTTCCTCGTCCACACCGGCCCGGCATTCCACACAACCTTCGACCTCTCCCTCTTCTCCACGCCCACCAATTTCCTCTTCTTAATCCACTTCAGCAGGAAATACATCGCTCCTGCCAGCGCAACAGCGATCAGAACGACGCCGATGCCAATACCGGCTTTGGAGGCTGGGGTTGATGAGGATGTCGTGGCGGGTGGTGTTTGGGTCTCGGTGGGCGGCGGTGGGCCGGTTGTGTTGGAGGGGTTGAGGAAACTGTTCCTCATCAGCATTGATCTTTATTTCAAAATTTGACATGAAAGCGGAAGAAGGAGAGGCTCACCTATCAATCATATGTACCACCCCATTATAAACCAAATAATCATACGTCATAATCCTCGCACCATTAACAAACGTATTGTTTCCCTGAACCGTGATGGTAAGATTTGTGCCCTGCAATGTGCGCAGCTGCATTCCATGTTTCAACTGGGTGCTATAGCCCAGGAACCCAGGGACGGTGTGGTAGTTGAAGATCTCAGCAAGTTTCTCTTGAGACATGGTTGCCGAGATAGAATTGAATGAGTCTACTGCTGCTTGTGTGTTGGGCGCGAAGATGGTGTTGCTTGGTGCGTCGATGGCGTTGCTGACGAGAGGCGTGGCGTTGGGACTGAGATATCCTCCTGCATTTAGGAGGGCGACAAAGTACCTTTGAAAAGTCAGAATTATTTCACAAAGGTGGTAAAACACCATGAAGGATGATATGAGAAGCGAAGGCAGTACTTCTCGAGCTCTGGATAAAGGAAACAGAATGGGAGCCACGACGTTGGGCTTCAACACCAACTGAACATCGAACACGCTCGAAGATTTGCCTTACTTGAAGTTTGCCTGTGTGATCAAGATCACAAAATTGAGAGGTATTGTCAAGACGGTATCGATGATTTGTATTAGTCCTCCAGTGAAGAGTATATCCTATCATTCTCGTCAGCTCCCTCTTCATATTTGCGTCCGGAGATCTTACCGTCGTCAAAATCCCACTCACGCTCTTGTTCCCCGAGACAATTTCCGGGTTCCCACTACTACCCGTCGAAAGCTCCGCCCTCTGCCCACCGGTAACATTGGTGTACGTTATGTTGTTTAGGAAAGTCTTCGAAAACTGCGGTTGATCCGAGAAAGTTACTGAAGGAAATACGCCATGAACGAGATGGTAAGTCAACAACGCTTCGATCTGGTCCTCCGCCAAATTTGGTGCTTGTTTTGGAAGCCATGCTTTGAAAGCAGCATTGGACGGCGCGAGGAGTGTGACGTTGTCCGCAGATGATAGTAAATTAGTCAACTTCTGAGAACCGTTCACGTAACTGTTGAACGTGCTGAGTTCGAAGTGATTTTGAAGCACAGAAAGCAAAGCCTGGCTCCGGACGCGCGAAATGAATAACAAGAGACAAAATAATAGCAACTCCATCTTTTGAAACTCGGACTCTTGAGAGGGAGTCGAGCATGCAAAGAAAAAAGGACCGACACTGTTGTCGTGCCTTGAACAAAGTATCCACCCTCTGATATTCAACGCGAAATTTTGAGAAACCAATACTTAGTTTCTACGCCTCAGTGATGCGTCTGCAGCATGTCCAAACGAGGTCAGAGCGCCATGGGAAATTTGTCGGCCGTTCCCTGTCATCACAGAACTGCGCGACAATGTTGGGAGACTTGGCTGAATCTTCTGGTGTGGGGGCGGGACCAGATTTGCCGCCCAAGTATGGCTCATTGAGAGTTCAGCTTTCAATTGTATTTGAATGCTGTAGCTGCTCTTCTAATCGCCAAACCAATGTCTCCATTGATTCAGACCTTGCCATATTTTGGCGAAGGGGTACATTTATCGACGGGTTCATCGAAAGACCGTGGAATTCATCCCAGAAGACTTGAGATTCTGACCCTGCTGCACTTAAACGCGATGGAATTACAAACCTCGTAGCGAACGTGACACTTCAGAAGAGAAAGGACAGCACCTTGCATAACCTTTGCTTACCCCAGGATCTAAGGGCCGCCTGTGCCGTAGGGCCTCCAATCCCGGAGAAGACCCCAATGGATGCGGCACTGCTTCAGCTCGGGTGTGCCCCTCCCACATCTGAGCTGACCTATAGAGAGGACCAGAACGTAAATATCTGCTGAAGAATGCAAGGGGAAAAAATACTATCTTTCCAAAGTCTCGGTTAAGGTTCATCCTGTGTGTCTGTTCGCGGGAAAAATCGCCATCGTTTCATTTCCACATGGCAACTTGGCAAGTATATTCCTGGTACTTGTTCCTGAATTTGAAGCAGCTCGCTTGCCAGACGTGGTCAATGTGACATAAAGGGGTGGAGAACTACTTCCGTGATTTCGATCTCAGGGGGAGGTATTCAGTATCTCGTCCATGGATCGACTGATTGATGAAAGGAAAACAAAACAAAATGGGTAGTGCAAACAACAGCTCAGCCCTCACTTGATTCATTTGAAAATTCTTCTTCCAACACATTTTGAACTAACACGGAAATACCAACTGGGTTGAAGTCAAGGGACCTTGAATTTAGGAAAGCAGAAGGATTCGAAAGCAACCCTACCATGACTTTTCGAGGAAGGCTTGATTCTTGGCGACTTGGGAGAACCCGGGTCACGATCCTATCTGAGGGTAGCTCGCCAGCTTATCGCGTATCCGTACTTGGGGACCAACGACACAATCAGCGCTAAACGCCCTATAGGTACAGGATTTCGAATCACCCTGCGACACTTAGAGACTCTCTCGCTCTTGCAGATACAGTGAACGTCAGGCAAAGACGTCTGATATGATATTCAACGAGACCAACCAGGCATACCCTAACTCCTCCCTTCCCACGATTCCGGGCATCGGAGGTTGGCCACTACCCATACCTCGCGTTCTCAACTTCATCATCAAACCAAGTTGGCTCTTGCCCATAATTGATGATCGTGCTCTTCAACTTCGTGTAGCTCTCATAAGCTTCAACGCCATTCTCCTTGCCCAACCCGCTCTCCTTGAACCCACCCCAAGGCGATGAAGGATCATTCAAGTGATGCCCGTTGATCCAAACTATCCCCGCATTGATTTTCTCTGCAACACGATGCGCTTGACTGAAGTCGTTACTCCAAACAGACGCCCCTAACGCAAAGGATGTAGCATTTGCTACTCTGATGATCTCTTCCTCGGATTCGCATCTGATGAGTGCGATGACAGGACCGAAGACCTCATTGCATGCCAGATTACTGCCAGCTTTCGTTTCGATAAGAGTAGGCTCGAAGAAGAAGCCTTTTCCATCCACATTTGTGGGCTTCCCGCCACAAAGAACCTTTCCTCCCTCTGCCATAGCATGAGAAACGAACGCAGTACATCTCTCTACACTCGCTCGTGAGATCACAGCTCCGATTTGCGTCCGGTCATCAGTCGGATTGCCGAGTCTCAAACTCATCGTCCTCCGTACCAATTGTTCAACGAACTCGTTATAGATCTCCGAGTGTATCAATAATCGACTACCTGTCACACAAGTCTGCCCACTTGCAATGAAGCTCGCAAATAAAGCAGCCTTCACTCCCTTCTCAATTGGCATGCTGGGAAAGAAGCACACTGGTGCTTTGCCACCCAATTCAGCTGTGATCGGGATCAGGTTCTTGCTCGCCGTGGGCGCGATTGCCTCATAGGTGGCCAAACCACCCGTTAAATCGATCTTCGAAATCAGCGGCGATTCGCAGAGAAATTTGCCAGTCTCTCTCCCATATCCTGACACAATCTGTAGTGTTCCATCTGGCAAGCCCGCTTCTTGGAAAAGCTTTCCCATCTCCAGCACAGAAAGTGGCGCACTCTCGGATGGCTTGACAATGACAGAATTCCCAGCAGCCAGTGCTGCAGCAATCTTCTTAGTAGCTATCAGGAGTGGGTGGTTCCAAGGGGTGATCTGTACAACAACGCCAAGTGGTAAGCGTGTGAGTGTGTTGACGACTGGTCCTTTAAAGGGCGTCACACGGCCTTCATGCGTACGGGCTAGCGAAGCAAAGTATTCAAGCCATTCGGGGATACGAAATAGTTGCGCTTTCATTTCCCGGATAGGTCGTCCTGTCTGCCGCGTCTCGAGATTGATAAACTCGGGCAGACGAGCGCGGAGCAGATTTGCGGCCCTCGATAAGACTGTAAACCGGGTTGACGCATCGGCCTGGCTCCAGACACCGCTTGAGAAGTTCTCCAGGGACGAAACTACGATGGCATTGACCGTTTCCTGGGGCGTGGAGTCTATTGTTGCGACTGGGGACTCGGTGGCGGGGTTGATGACCAGGATCGCATCTCGAGCAGCCAATTGGTAGGCTCCATTGACCCAGTTGGATTGATGCCACATGGTGAGGACTACCTGCCAACTTCAGACTCTGAGGCGTTGACAGAGGCAGCAAGAAGGGAAGATAGAGAAATCCGTAGGAGGAGAGTGGCTGGATGAAGAACGTCGTTGGAAAACTATTTATCAATGAAGTGCATGCCTGACTTGTGAGGCCTTTGTGCGGGGCATACTGTAATTACCCCACTCTTCAGTGACCACTACCCGTACGACAGGAACAGCCGCCTGTAATACAGCGTATCAAAGCCCACAGTTCACAGTTGTCAGGGTTGAACCCGCGCGAAATCCCTATTCAAGATAGGGGCCTAGAATCGACTCATAGTGAGTGATAAACAAACCCAAGAAACCCCAACATCAAACTGATACCTCTCCTCCAAATCATGGCCAACTCATCCTTCAAGGATGACAGTTTGTTGATCTCAGGCCCATCTTTCCATGTTGATCTGGCAGGTTTAGATGCCTTTCATCCGGTCCACTACAGCAACCGTCTCCTAATCTTCCGTTGCACTTCCTCTACACAACGAGACGCGCAACTCTCCGCACTCAAAACTGGCTTGCAGGCTCTCGTCAATCAATGTCCCATGCTAGGTGGCATCGTTGTCCCCCTACCACCAAATGAAGCCAACAATGGAAAAGAGGACTGGCGAACAGTTGTGTCTGACAAGGGCGTCGAACTTGTTCTGAGAGACTTACGAACAAAACTGCCTTCCTTCAATGAGCTCGAGGCCGCCGCGTTCCCAGCTCTGCAGCTCCCTTATAACCTGCTCACGACTGTACCTCCTGATATCGGTAACGATCGTCCATATACTGCATTTAAAGTGCAGTTCAGCGTCATCGAACGAGGTACTATCATAACGATCGCTATCTCACATTCTGTTGGCGACGGTTCCGGGACGAATGAGCTGACCAGAGTACTCGCCGAGGAAATAAGACGATCACAGGCGTCCTCCAGCGGCGCCGTAACGAGTGGGATTCTCTCTGAGGCTGCATCCATGGTGGACCGGAGTGCTCTGCGAAATCTGAAGAGCGACAGCCCGTTCAATATTAAAGACCACCCAGCGTATAGGTGGAACTATCCTCCTCCAGAAGTTACTCCACAACCAGAAAACCCAACCCCCCATCCGTTCGAGGCCTCGGCACCGGAAACCGCTGTCCTCCTCCATATATCTGCAGCCAACCTAAAGAGACTCAAAGCAGATGCCACGACACCAGATGCCCCGTTTATATCCACACACGACGCACTTGCCGCTCTCATATGGCGATCTTCCCTCCTCGTCCGCAGCCGCCGCTCCGCCGCAGCCCAGAACCTTCCATCATCAACTCTAGGAAGCGTCTTCTTCCCATCTGACGCACGCCGTCACCTCAACTTGACAGAATCATATATCGGCAACTGCGTCTACCAACTCACCGCCACCTTAGATCTCGGTACGCTCTTCTCGCTCTCTGGTTTGAAGCAAGCAGCAAGTGCCATCCGCCGAGCCATCGCCTCTGTGACGCCAGCCAAGGTGATCAGTCTTTTGGCAACGACGAATGAGAACTGGCCTGCTTGGGGATTCATGGAGTCTTATGCCACAACCGGAGTCGCGATGGGAACAGATTGGACGAGCGGTATGCTGTATTCTCAAGACTGGGGGGAGGCCTTTGGACCATTGATTCGATATCGATACCCCGGTGTCATTGGAAGTACGGGATGTTGTATTTTGCCCAAGCTACGAGATGGAAGTGCAGAGGTGGTTGTGAGCGTCACGGCAGAGGAAGAGTCGCTGCTGCGAAGTGTTGAATGTTTTGGGAAGTACATAGAATAGAAATAGAAAACGAGATCCGAAGGCGATTTGAAAAGATATTTGCACAAGGCATACTAATCGGGGAGTCAACAAGCCGTAGCTCCGACAAGCGATGATTTACCGTTGGGGTCTTATATATTCAAATAAGCGATTTTCCTTCCAAGAGATCTCCAGTCGTGAATTAAGTTTCGAGGATAGTAGGGGGTAATACCCTAGCTAAAACTCACCCGTAATAGGGTTCGGCTTAGAAGAGAGCTGCTCTGCCACAGACAACATGCATAGTTTCTGGTCCCAAGGCTTCAGGTTACCATAATTCCGGCCTTTGTGATTCTTTTGTCTTTTTTTGCAACTTTTTTTGCATTTTTGGGCGAGGGGGGTGTCTCGCTTAAGGGGCGATTGTTGACTTTTCACCTTTTCGAAGCGAGATGCCAATCACATGATCCGCGCTCCGGAACTCATAGGCTTAAGTGTGTGTTTTTCGGTAGATTTGCTATTTCATTTCTTCATACCTTTCTCCTTTTTCTTGTATGCATGCACTTTCCAATCTTTTGAGCGCAAACGATAGATAAGCGAGGTAATTGAAAGGAGACTTGGATTGCAGAGCAAATCAAACCTGCCAATGCTTCCATACACTCTATTCACACCTCTAAATGAGCCTATTTACGAGCCCCAAACACTCTCTAATATTTACATCCCTTCCATTTCATTACCATTCAAGAAACAACGATAGCTCCCGTCAACCTAATATCCCTCCAGCTGGCCCTACACTGACTGTGATACTCCCCTTCGGCACCGTCCACGCCTTCGCAGTCGTATCTCAATATGACAAATCCTTCTTCCTCAATTTGAATGAGATAGCCGCGGCCGCCCCCGCCTTAATGCTTACTTTCTGTAAACCTCTGAGCTGCCTCGCAGGACTCGATGGCGCAGTCGAAGGAAGTCCGGTGTGTAGTTGCGCAACGTCCGCGCAAGTGGCGGATCCAGAATTCGTGGTTGAGCTGTGACAGTGGCCGCGGTATCAAAAAGAGAAGAGCAACCGCCGGGGACGATAGTCCCGGATGCAGCGCCAGAGGTGGGGGATCCGGTGATGGAGATATTGGTATCGTTGACCGTTGTATATGCTACCCCTTATCAGCTCCCACACCAAACCACCCATCACAGTAGAAGAGAAACTCTCATACAAACCAAAGCAAAATTCATATCTCGGCGCAATACTGGCTTTACCAAAGGGCCTGTAATCAATGAACCCCCCCCATCCGCAAAGTTATCACTTCTCGATCGTATCGAGTTTCCATAATCTGACGCTAATTTCGCGATTGTGTACGGTAGCTTCCCACTCGGACTTACACTCAAATACAACAGAGTACCAAGGCGCTCCCTTCTTCTTCGCTAGGCAGTCCTACCTATGCAATAGCTTTCACGTTGGTAGGTCAGCGAAAGCTTCAATTAAGATCGGTCCCACGGTGTTTACGACAACGACCGTGTTCTTGTTCAAGTCCGCAAACAAATTTCACCAAGTCGGCGCCGCTGTGCCAGGCATCGAGGTCATTGCGATCACCGGTGTTCTTTCCAATGAAGATGTACTCTTCGCCTGAATCGGCAGTGATGAATACGATTGCCACATTTGCGTTCTGAGCAGCGGAAGCGCCTTGATTGGTTGTGTCGGACGCGGAGGTGGTTATTGTTGTTCCGTCTGCTTTGGCGCTCGTTGAGCGAACACCAAGCGGTCCACCCTGTAAACATAATGTGCGGAAGTTGATCGAGTTCGCTGGACTGGCAATTCCAGTGCACTGACCCTTTCCCCATCCGATACCCGTGACGAGTCGAATCTTTTCAGCAGTAGACAGTTTCTCGAGAGCCGTTGCCCCAGTCCCCATTGTATCCTTGGGCTTCAATCAAAGAAACCACGGCTCCCAAGAGCACGAGAATTTGAGAGCGCATTTCTCAATCAGAAAGAAACTTAACAAAGACGGGGTGCACAGCAAAAAGAGGACGTCCCAGCTGCATGCAAGACGCTCGCGTGTTATGCGACAGGCGTCGGGACACCCTTGCCACATGCGAGATCATGTAGGGGGCGAGATTGATTTAGCCGCAGCATATTTCTTCATGTTTCGCGGAGTATGTAAGGATTAACCTTAAATTCGCTTGCGGAAGTACATTGTTATGCGGCGTTTGTGGCTGCCGTTCCGACAAGCCTAACAAGGCAACTGGGCTGCCGCAAATAGAATGATAGGTCATCCAGGAGGTCCGATTATGTAATTCCCAAGAGCGAGCTAGAATTGTGCCTCAAGTCCTCGCACCGACATCCGGGGAGGTCATGGCCTATCGTGTGACTTGTTTCTGACCTCTGTTTGCTTGCGGTAGTAGAGGTTCCACCTAGAATGAGGGAATCGATGCGAGCTAGAAGAGGCTCACTAGAAAGGCTTCACTTAAGATAGATCGGAGCGAAAAAAAGCCAAGATAGTAAATATTGGAAGAGGCAGAAGATTGAAAGTAGGGGACAGATGCGGAACTTCCGCTCAGGGCCTGACGGCGACAAAACTATGAGACCTCGGAAATGTCGCAAGAACAAATGAAGCAGTCAAATCGTGAGCAATTTGCAAGCTCATATGTACAATGATATTAGCATTGACCGTCAATCTCATAAACCATAACACCAGCCTCGATTCCAACCCAAGAGCTCAAACAACGAAAGGCTTGCTGCCTTCAACCAAGCCATCCATGGACTTAACAACACTCGTCCACTTTGGAGCATATCTCTTGACCTCATCCAGTGCGGGGATTACGCCAGGGTAATTATGATCGCTCCACAAGCATACAACTCTTCCGTTTCTTCCTTCCTCTCCTGGCTTCTTGCCATCACTGACGGGCCATTCGACATCTACAACCCATTCTCGGTTCCAGTCCCGGTGCCAAAGCTTGATTTGGTCACTCCCAGTCTCAGGGACATCCGGCCATTTGCCATCACTCGGTGCTGCGCCTTCGACGCTAAATGCCGAGAACGGTTCGTCAAATCGCATGATGCAAGCTTTAGTCTCAAGGCCTGAGATGTGGAAAGTGGCCTTGTTTTGACCCTCCAATCGTGTGACATTGTAGGTCAGCCAGTCATGGAAAGCCTTCTCTGGAGGTACACCGTCCTTCACATTATCTACCACTTTTGGGGCTGGACCCTCATAGGAGCAGAAGACAACTCCGTCCCGGATCGTTGGCTTTTTGTCACATGAGATAGTTTGGCCAGATGCTGATGGAACGAAGGAAATTATGTCGCGGATGTATTCTTCAAGTCCAATGAGATACACACGGTTGATTCCGCTCTCGAGGTCGACGGTTTGTTGGAAATACGCCTTATAACGGGCGTTAGTCGAAAAGGGGAAGGCAGAGAGGTTGTAGATAAGAGTTCCAACGAATACGAGGAAGAGGAAGGTTGGAATTTGGTGTGTAACTCGATGCATAAAGGGAGTGATCGGCAGTACGAGTAAAATGGAGAAGAGTGCAACCGCCAAATAAGGTAGAAGTAACGGACTGCCGTCAGTCCCTGTTTGTGCCAGTCCAGCAACAAGAAAAAGACCAACTTGTCCGATGATAATGAGAGTAAAGGGCCCAATAAGTAAGAATTGTAGCAGCCAGGTCCAGGCGGGCAGTTTTTCGGACCATGTTTGCTCATTCCCAAAGGCGTGATGTTTTCCATGAGAATTGTCTTCAGCTCCGTCTAAGTTTGCAGTAGTTGATCTATGGTAGCCTCTTGAGAATGTAGCTCCGATGGCAGAGCGGTGATTGTTGCCTCCAAAGAGTGGGGTCGTCTCAGTGGCTTCAGCGGCACCGCTTTCATCGTGCCCGTTCGGACTATTTCCGTCATAGATAAGAGCATCTGAACGAGGCACAGCAGCGATTCCAGCTTGGTTTTCCTGCTCCTCACGAGAAGATTCGACCACCGAAGACTTTGTTGGAAGGGCAAAAAGCTCACACAAGGCAATGAGTGTTGCTAGGAAGACTGCCGACTCGTAGATCACGAACATGTAGCTACTGCCAATCTTGAGGCGATCCTCAAAGACTGTGGCTGCAACCAGGAGTATCCACCCAATGGAGAACATCCATATGAAAGCATAAGTTCTGTGGAGTGCTGACGGCCTAACGAAGTTGCTTCCGGCCATCAAAAACCAAAATAGACAGAAAAATAGACTCATTGACATGGCCCAAACTGAATATTGCGAGGAGTAGATGATCAATGGATTGATCTTTCTGAGCAAGAATGCGGCACCAGTTGTGATTGCCCCAGAAACGATCAGGGTGAATGGGAAGCGAGAAAATCCTCGCCAGCCCTGAAGAGAGACCACAGGGTCATCGAGGCCTTCTTTCTCGATCTCTCCGGAGAACAAGTAGTACTTGTCTTGTCGAACGAGGAGAAGTGTAATCAGTATCAAGATTAATGGCGATGAGATGAGGATAGCCAGAGACCATGCAAAAAGTGAACGAAGGCGGAAGACGGCTAGGACTTGGCCAAAGAGATCGAACCAGACGCCAGGCGTCCCGCGACCATTTTCTACTTTCTTTTCATCATTGTCTCCACGTGGCCCAACAAATTCGTTGGTGCGAGAGGTCAGGTATTTCATCGTCTCGACGGAAGCAGACAGCATGTGCCATACAGAGTCTATCGAGGTGTGCTTCGTATCGTCTTCGTCAGTGTGATAAACAGATCGAGGCTCCCAAAATGCCACATCAACTCCACGGTAACCCTCCGCGCGGAAGACAATGTAGTCAGTCTCGCTTCGTATAACTCCAAGCGAAAATCCATCATTGGCGACGACAGTGCCAAAAGGATGGCGAGCTTTTCCATAAGCACGAGCCACTTCAGTATCAGTGGCTCGAAACATAGTAGATCTGCCGCCGCCACCAGCTCCCTCTAGATTCAGGAAAGTATGGACGAAGGATGCCATTGGATGAGAGAGGAATGCCTTGGCACCGTAGAGGCCATCTTCTTCGCCATTGTTGAACAATGCCACGACGCCTCTCTTGGGAGTATTGCCTTCCGTGGTAAAATATTTCACCAGCTGCAATGCTGTAATGACCCCAACTCCGTTGTCCGTCGCTCCGTATCCGCTGGAAACACTGTCAAAATGTGCATTGACCATCACACCGCCTTTGCCATGTTTCGTCTTCGTAGAAGGCTTAGTGGATTTCCACCACTCGCCCTCTTCATCTTCAGCACCCCGAATGTATACGATGATGTTGTTTCCTTCAAAGTATGTGCTGATCCCCAGTCTTCTCTTCGTCTCTCCCGGCTTTGTGAGCGCACTCGCGGTGTAATTAGCAACGAGGTCGTTGAAAATGACCGCGGTGGGCGAGGAAGATCGTGCGCGGAGCTCATCGTGATCCAGGGTAATCGATTCAACGTGATCCGGATACGTGGGCTCTTGAGCTTGCTGACCCACTGTGGAGACCTCCTTGAGTTGACTGTTTGGATCTGACTCAGATGAGTATTGAACTCTATTATGATCTAATATTCCTGCAATTCTTCTCAACAGCCAGTCTCGAACTTCGTCGTTTCTTCGGCTGTTATAAGGATGGTAGCCATTGGTCAATTCTGCCAAGTCGAGCCAGGCTTCGGTGAGGTTCAGACCTCGATACACGGTCGGGTTCTTGGGCGCAGACGGCACGGTTTCGTGGATGACAATGACGGGTATGAAGATGGCGAGGTAGGCTATAGCAGTAGTGAGAGTTACGACCATCGGGACAAATGCGAAGGGATTGTAGCAGATCATGGTTGCTGTTGTTGATCGAACCACGCTTCCGACAATTGGTGGAGGCTAGTTGATTGCAGTGGAGACGCAACCGCTCTCATGGTGCCATGGAGGGGAGGGGGAGCTGTACCGCGTTTCTGTGAAGGCCTGGTACGGCGCAGGAAGCTGAGCTCTGCAGTGTGAAGCTTGTGATGGGGCTCTGGTGCTTCGTTGTGACTGGGCGAGGTCGAAGCCATTCTCAGCACGAGCTTTGGCGGGGTTGGAAGCCGCTAGCCGCTTCGGGTGTTTCACAACTGCAAGTCATCGTCACAAGTTTACAACTTTCACTCCGCTCCTACTGCCAAAGCAAGAGCTCGGTTGACAGTTTGCAACTTGGTCTCCTTCAAGTGAATTCCTGGATTCATGTTCCGCAGCTGGATGGACCACAAGGTGGTCTCTGAAAGCTCAGCCGTTTAGGGAAAGCTTGCGACTCGCTGTGGGGTCGAAGCATCGTCGAGATGAAACCGCGGCCTCGCCACTAGGGAGTCGAATCATGGGCTAAGGTTCAGAGACGTCCAATGTGCCTGTTTCAACATATTCGGAACGTGCTACCACTGGGGTGGAGCCTCGTTGGTCGGTTTCAAACATGTTGGCAAGCGATCAAGTATCATCCACGCATGCTGTGTCGCCCCCTTTTCGTGGACGTTGTCGCGTAGGTCGCGTTCCGGAAGTGCTATAAGACCGATGATAGTCCCGGAGTTCCCGGACCAGCTTCTCCCAAAACCGGGAGAGCCTCAAATGATCAGTGCCCGGGAATGTCCACAAGCTCGTCATCTTCGTCTCAACCTCCAAGATCCTCTGTAGCGATGTTTCAAATATAGAACAACTTCGTTCCTTCTTCATTGACTCTCAGATCAATATCTTATCTTTTTGCGAGATACGCCTTGCCTGGACTGTTACTTGCTGGTCATGGATTGATGACATCTCGGTCCAAGCTATTTTGATGCCGCCAGTGCCAAAAGAAGCAACGGGTCACCAGTACCGCCTCCTTCCCGAAGCAGCGACCTTATAGCAACTGACAATCTCAATTTCCTTTCAAACCATCTACCAACGACATCACATCATCTACGGAGCTTTCCATTCTCCGCCATGTTGGGACTCATCTTTGCCATTTCGATCCTCAGCTCGACCTGCCTTGCAAAGGCAGTACCTCCCACACCACCACAGGCTCCCAAGCCATTTCTTAACATCACAACATTAGCCGCTTGTGTACCTCCCAGCATCAGAGTCACAGTGGTTTCTCCCGGAACTGGCGGCAAGAACACCAACACCCAGCTATCTGTGCCGCTATTTACAGACTGCACATACCAAGAAACAACACCTGTAACACCTGGCCGTGAGTCCACCAGCTCTGATACCGAAAGAACAGGAGCTAAGATTTACTAGAAAATAACGCCCCATCGTCAGCTATAAGTTCGAGCGCGGACTACAGCCAATTTGTGGATGCTAATGGCAACGCTCTCGACAAAAACAGCGTGAACACGTTCCTTGGGTTCTTTGGGGATTCTGTTGACCTTGACGTCATCTTGGAGTTGACAGCATGCGCAATTACGGATACAAGCAACAATGTCAACACGATACAGTCAGAAAATGAGGCTCTGAACAATGGAAATTCCGTCAGTATCCTCAATTACCAATGCATTACGGAGCTCATTGATAGTTGACGGCTTCCGCCTGGTTCCAAGTGTGGAGAGTTGGTCTTCTCACTTTTGATACAAACACTAAAGCACGGACTTGTCGCGATGTTCGAAGAGAGGAAGCGTTGTTGGTCGACCGTTGATTTTAAGCCAGCTATTAGCTGCAATAGAATCTGTCATCGCGGGGTCGATGCGTGGCTAGTGAGAATCCTAATGTGAGGAGCCAGCCTGAAGTCTCCGAGAGATTCAAGAGCTAAGAGACTTGATGAGCTTCCTAGAGAAATGTCTCATGACAAATGTACCCCGAAAATAGTTTTGAGACAAAATGTGTATCTCAAGATCTTCAATTCTTGCAACGCCTAGATTTCTTCTTCCTTTCATCGTCTCCATCCAAAACCATCCAAACCGATCAAGTGATCATCCACATCCTATTTCCATCCCATTCCCCAATACTGCACCCCGTCTTCTCTCCGGGAAGCCAGCCCCACTTCATTCCATCCTTGGCGTCAACCGATTGGTGCGTCGAGAGTCCCCACCCATCCGAACCTCCCGTTTCACTTGCGCTGCCTAATCCCTGCTGAGAGGGCAATTCTGAGGTCCTGCAAAAGAGCATATAATAATTGATGTACCTTAATTCGTAAGGTTTACCAGTGCCCAAAAATCGGAGTTTTATCCTTGGCGCCATCACGTGCAAACCAGCCATTTCAACAATCCCTATGGCTCGTTTCGATTGATCTGCAAGAGGGAGCCATGTCTTTTCGGCCCAGTTGCCGTTCTCGCTCTCTTCTGACTGTGCAAAGGTCATGATCGAAATAACGGCAGTGGGGCCGATGCTTGCGAGTTCAGAGAGTGCAATAACATTTCGAGGATATACTTCCTTTGTTCTTTCGCGGGAGGCACAGCCACGTGACCAAATGATCATTGAGGTTGATCTCGCACACGGACGAAAGCCAGTCCCTCATCAGACTCCGCAGCCCTTCTCATATTTGTTTTTTTCTCTATATTTGCGGTTGCTTCAACAAGTATTAACTCACTATCCTCCTCACTTGGGAATGAATGGACGTTGCATGTAAACTTTTCATATGCATTGATCCTAAACCAGTGGAGCTGAAGGAGTCGGGCTGGAACAATTGACTTTGCAAGGTGTTGTTATCAGATATGGTGTGTTCCCGCGGCTGCAGGAAGCCGATCAGTCAACCTTAAAAGGTCAAAAGACTATCCGGAGGCGAAAAGCTGGAGAGAGTGGGGAACGTTGGGGACATATCAGAAAATATTATCTTCCTTCAAGCAAGTCTATCAATAAGTGTCGAATACTTTGAAACCATCTCTCAAGTATTTCTATTCCATTTAGTCCAAATCTATTGTTCTAGCATTCTTTGCTCCACATCCCTCCTCCGTCGTGAATTGCGTCAAGTCCATGCATCTTCCTAATCCCGCAAAAGTGGGTGTCCACCGCAGAGCGCCCGTTGCGGGGCTGACCTGAACCCCCCCCCCCCCCCCCCCCCCCACCACTCCTTCTCAAACTCGCGCACATAACGGGAGCCAAGTTAACCCAAGCATTGCTTTGGACGAATCATTCTTCCCACGGAGCTGCCAAGCTCAGGAAACAAATTGCGATCTAAGCAACCATCGTATGAGCCTATATTTTAATAAGCTTTGTAATTTGTTCCTCTGAAGACCTCCCCTCTCGGCGGATACTTTCCAATTCAACCTTTTCTTGGCAATCACTTCCTCACTTAAATTCGTGTCGTTCCCAGTGAAGTTTTCACTCGGTTTCCTCTTCCTGTTCTATTTTCCATCTGACAGCAACTTTCTTAACATACAGGATGGACATGGGAACTTCGACAATGGATATGGGCAGTACTACCACAGCGACTGGCTCCGCAGCCTCAGCCACGACCAGCATGACAATGAGTATGGGTGCCGGCTCAAGCTGCAAAATTTCTGTACACAATCCCTCCGCTCCCTCTTTCATACAATTCTTAACCTCGGGCTTAGATGCTCTGGAACTGGTACACAATTGATTCTTGTACGCCGATCCTTGCTTCTCAAAACATTGGATTGCGGTTTCAACTGACAGAATGGAGGCTTCATCGCAAGATCATGGCACATCACCTCCCATGGCATGTTCGCCGGCTCCTGCATCGGCGTCATTCTGCTCGTCATGTCGCTCGAGTTCCTACGAAGGGCTTCGAAGGAATATGATCGCTACATAGCCAAACAAGCTCAGCTTAAGCAACAGGGACACGGACAGGAAACCATTAATACCCCCGCTGATAATGGATCTGGAAAGTCTCCTGTCCGTGTTACCGTCACGGCAAACGGGGGAAGTACGAGGAAGTTCAGGCCGAACGTGTTCCAGCAAGTGATCAGAGCATTGTTCCACATGGTTCAGTTTGCGGTGGCATATTTCATTATGTTGTTGGCTATGTATTATAACGGGTACATTATTATTTGTATCATTATTGGGGCGTTTCTGGGGTCATTCGTCTTTAGCTGGGAACCAATTAGTTTGGGGTAAGGCATCCTAAGGAATCCGTTTTCTGAATACGCATTGACTCGAGGCCCCGTAGCTCTGACAACAAGGGAGAGACAACCTATTGTTGTGGTTAGAGAGAGGTATAAGAGGCTGCAAGGAGACTGTTGTGCCTCTTATTCGGATCATCAGCTGTAGTTTCATCTTCAAGGCACGTTGCTTATGTTTCCCTTTGGGGGAAGAGAATCATGGTTTGGAGCATCCGGTGAAGGCGACACCAGAAACAGCATGTCATCATGTCATCAATCAATAGATCCTTCACCTAAAAATGATGCTGGCAATTATGAATGAACACGTGCATCTCGCCAATGTCTTTGCAGAATCTAGGGTAGCTAGAAGAAATTGCTAGAGGGATAGATCCGACAGCCACCACGCTGCCATGCTCACCACTTCCGGAATATGACTGCTTGCCGAGAGATTATAGTTCGGAATTTTTATTAAAAAACCCGCCACACGAGATGGATTGAGGGAGTTGAGGGGTATTGAGAGAGATGTTGCGTCACCTTCACCCTGGTGGCTTGGCCAGAAGTGGGGCCCCTGATCCGGGTTTATGAACAAGAATCTAGGTATGAAGAACGAGATTAGCCTGATAGGATGGCCCACAAGTGCGAAATGTGGTCTCGTTCTCACGCATGGCCGTCGCGTCATGATATTGTGGGAAGTTGGGTTCTGGACAGGGGACCAAGGTGTTTCCTCGACACTTCACCTATTGAGTGGTGCAGCGGCTCTTGAATGGCAATTATTATCTCTCGGGCTGTATTTTAAAAACCGTCTTTAGGCCAACCTTCGCGCACAGTGCGACATCTTGGCTTGGAAAGCTCGTCAACCCGTCCGCTAACTCCAAAACTCTCTGCACGAATTCGGCAAAGCCACGACTTTCCTGGGCGACTAGCAGCAGCTCTTTTCTTGTTCCTCGATGTCAATGCTAAAGAGATTAGCTGATTCCTAAGCTTTAGAGAGAGGAAATTCTTACATCTGATTTTGCTGGTAGTTGAGTGTGTCCTTCGTGAACAAAGCAAAGCCCACGAGCGAGCCCAGAAGAATAGAAATTATAATGTAGCCTGGTAAGTATTAATATGTTGCCACTTTGATACGGACTTCACTGGGCGACAAGCTGAAAAAAGAACTTGCCATTGCTGTACATGAACAAAAGCATGATACAATAACTGACTGCGAATTGCACCGTATGAATGAAGCCCCTCAACAGTTGTTCCAGCACCACCGGAGTCCTCGCTTTCAGCTTGCTCATCAAACTTTCTCTTCCGCTTCCGCCATTTGGTAAGAGTTTCTCTTCTGTCTCTTCTGGCAAAGCATATTCCTCATCCTGGAGAATTGCATTTCTAGCTCGTAGATATCTGTCGAAATCTCTCTGAGATCTGCGGAGGAATTCGAGAGAAATCACTAGGAGGAAGGCGGCAAGGCAAGATAGGAAGAACGTAAATGATGATCGTATGTGGAAAGCGGATGAGAGAAAGCAAGCATCTATTGTATGCCAGTTTAGAAGCATCTAGCAGGGTCAGCTTCAATTTAAAAACGGATGGGTTCTATGATTGCGCTTCATTTCACATCACAAACAGAATTCATTGTCCCGTGGCGGTACGATTTGCTTGACAAGATTAAACTCTTTTTCGGGGTGCTCTGCGCTATAACTTCTATGAGGCTGAACTAGAGGATTCTGGAAAGTGACAGAAATTGAGGATTTAGGACTCTTACTGAAAGCTTGCATCCAGTACCTCCTCCCATGGACATTGAAATGGCCGCGGTCGCTGTGGCTGCTACTGCTGAAGTACTTGTCGGCATTACCATACTCATCGTTGCCGATGGGATTGGCGCAGTCGTTGCCATATCCATATCCGTTTTTGCTGATTGTGTACTGGGAAAGCCGGGGTCTCGTGGACTCGTTGAGCACTCCCGGCACAACTCGACTTCAGTCTGGATCGTGCGCGACTCAAACCAGCGATTCAGTGCCTTGAGCAAAGGAAGTATTGGAAAATAAATTTGTTGAACAGTACGCATTCCTTTCATACTACATGCCGCAGATTATCCTCAAAACGCCTCAAACCCACGCGAAAGCCGGGGCGCAGCAACACTCCAAACGCCTCGGAGGGTAAATGAATAAGACTTAGGGCACCTGAGAACGCTATTTGGCCGGGGAGCCGACCAGAACTCCGCCACCGGTATGCGTTCCAGCATTAGCGCAAATTTGCTCGAGTTCTTCAGCGGAACGTTCCACAAATAGCTATCACGAGAATCTACCTTCGAAGACTGGGTCCAGCAGAAATTTATGAAACTCATAAGATTCGACCACTGCGTGAAGCCTGGGGACAACGTGGTTGTGGCTTGGAAGTTAGGATGGCAGAACGTGCTCAAACGCGCTCCCCGTTGTCGCGCGAATGCGTAAATCCATTGTGGCTTGCTACAACAAGGGTTCTGTTGAATCTGAGCGAGCCAAATTAAGGGACGAATTCTCTAATAACTTCATCTCTCACTCAATAGGCGGACATACTAAGCTCTCCATGTTTCAAGGTGCCAAGACTATCCTCAGCTGTAGCAGCTTGCCGAAGACACAGTAGCACGACAAAGATCATCGTGTACAATTGTTGAGGCAAGAAACAATACCTGTGCCGTACCCCATGGTATCTGACACACAGTGCGCACATTCCTTTCTTCCAGCTATCAGCAATTTGATCTTCTCCGTATGCGGTCTCCGCATCTCCGCAACTGGACCCCTCTGCTCGGTATTCTGCACGCATTCCACATTTGAGTAAATGGCTGTTCAAAATGACAGGCTGACTCGAAGCATATTCAAGATTGTACAATAGCACATGGGGAGAATAGGAAGACTTGTAATGTAGCACAAGATGCCTTTGCAATGGGCACTGTAGCTATGTGAGTTGGAATGATGGGTTCCTTCCCTCGTCTATTAACTAATGTATTGGGGGAGGTTTCTACGCCACCTTGATCTGGGAGCAGCGACCAATAAATTAGTTGATTGCATGGCCAAACGCTACCAAATAAATGCTCAACATTCGGGTGTTGTCTTGTCCACATGTAAAGAAGTGGACGATGCAGTCTCAGAGGACATACGGGACGATGATGAGAGTCCTCTGATGAAAGCATGAGTCGAGGTGTGAAATCCTGCGCATGAACTCTGTTACTCACATAGACGTGACGGATCAATTCAGATAACGTGTACTCACAGCAGCAGCGTGGGATTTGCAACTTGATCCCGGCACACTACTTGACCCACCACTTGTTGGTGTTATGCAGTGGGTTGTGAACAAGCTTATGGGGTTTTTTGGCGAAGGGGGCTGCCAAACATTCACAAATCAAGACGCGTTTTTGAAACCAAGTCTTGACGAATTCTCTCCACGTGGTGGAGTAGAGCGACAGAGCATTCTAAAACCCCTGTTCTTTGCTCACGACTCCATGTCTCCACGAGACCACGCTTGTGGGGCCGAGTGGTGGAGATCAACCTCATCTCGCCCTTGGACTTTCAATACTGAACACGGATCCTTCTACTATCTTTCATCTAGGTCCCCAAAACCGCGACGAGTGTTGACTGATTGATGAAATGACATCAAGTGACATGAGTGCAGAAAGGTTGTCCGCGGATCGAATCGTCCCAGGCTCATTGCTCAACAGGGTCGTATTTCTTCTCTCAACGGGAAGGATTTAGACAAAATCTCTTTCCATGCATGCATTGACAAATAAGTGTGTATTGTTGCATCACTTGAATGAAAACCCGGGAAGAGCTAATCTGCGCAGGAGCATGAAAAGATGTTGGCCAATTCGAGTTGAGGCGGTGTCCGAAAAGGAAAGGTCCAAAGTTTTTCTGCCAGGTCTCCAGATATCCTTGCAGCATCAACGTCACCAAATTCTGCTTGCCTCCAAAACCATGAATCTCGAGGATCTGCCACTGACTGAGGATGATTTATGACGAAAATGTTGAATATTTGATTGTCAAGCCCAAGCCCAAGCCGGAGCAACAGGAGCGATTGGCGATGGTGACCAGAAACTGCTCCAGGTTCAGGGTGGGTGGTCCAACAATCTAATGCGATGTGGAGCACAATATGCCTCTACTCTCTCCAATTGTAAGCGCTTTCTGATTTATAATCGCATAGACTAACCAGTGTATACCAAATAGGGTCAGCCGTTGAACTCCTTGCAAATGTTTCCCGATCTCCCTGGACCTCCACACCTTTTTCGACGACGGGACCCTTATCGAATACGATCTCTAGAAACTCTTCAAGAATTACCCGACCATCGTCTGCACTACAAAATTGTACATACTTGGGGTCGCTGTTGTGTAGCTACATGCTCAAACCAATCCTTTGGCAAAGTGCCATTCGCAATGCTCCAAGGAGGCGGACTGGGACAATGGCAAATCATCGAAAAAACAATTGAACCTTATGCTCCAAAGTGAGACTGCGACGAATTGGGGGAATGTCCGCGACTTCCATTGTGGGAATATCTCTAATGGCTGCATTCTTTGTCTTCCACTCAATTAGACCAGGAACGTTGCTAATTCTCGATTTCTCATCTGCCCCTCGGGATGTTTACGCCCTATAATGTGTGTGTCAAAGCAAATTCTCTCAAACACTATCTTAAGTCCCAGTTCTACCTCTTGAGGCAATACTGGTTCGAATTTTTTGGGTTTAGGAAGGATCTGGGATCGAAGATACCGAACCTGACACACATCGATCGTCCGGTTTTGTGTGTAGATGTAGAAATCAAAGGACCGGCCAGCGGACTAGTATGCTATGCCAACATAGGATCATTTTCTAAGTCTGGTGGTCCTGAAAGTTTCTTACAGAGAGAACAACCTAGAAACATTAGCCCATGGGTTCACTTGTCATTGGTAGACACTGTTCTCCCGGTTGTACGACCTAACAGTCGCCACAACTTTGAAAGAGTCTTGTATCTAGAAAATGAGTTAATGAGCACCGACAACGTTCGTCTCCCAGAAAGGGCTGCCGTCCCTGCAGAATATGGAATCTTCGCCCTCAGTTATATTGAACTGCGGTTTTTTGCCAAGACTTCAGATAGGATAGGAAGGCGTGGAAAATTTTGCGGTGGGTAAGCATAGCCGAACTTTCCTTCCAGCTTTGAATACTCCCCTTATGACGTGCACTTTGCTTGCATATCCCTCGCGCGAATCCTTCTTCTATTCCACTCCTAAGTTCTTCCAATAACAGTACTGACTCCGTGGTTCAGTGGAGATATTGCTTAGATGAGCCCTCACTCAGGATCGTCAACGAAACCATTAGTCTTCAGCACCACCTTTTGCTGAACTCTGGGACTGGAATGTGGGACTATTTCACCAAGCATACCGGGATTGGAACTCAAGAGCAGCTTGAAACGATTCGGGAACATCAGCGGAATATTCAGATGGTTAAGTCCGAAGGCCAAAGGTCCAAATTGTTCAAGTTTACACCAGGCCAACTTCCGTGGGGTTCATTCATTGAGACCCATGAATGGCACCTGAGGCTTCCCAGAATGTATTGCTGCAACTTTGCGCTAGAGAGCGGTTGCGCAGCGGTTGGTATTCGGCGAGGATACCATTGCGAACCTCGTACCAAAGCCCCAGGGCTCTCTGGAACTGCAAAGTACTCGGATTAGAAAGCCTCGGTCTCTTCAACTTCATGGTCAGCCTCAGTGTCTTAGACTTATCCCAATTTCCCGAATCGCGACCCCATAATCTATGACACCCTAAAGAATGGCTTACTCTGGAGCAGTTTGTCTGACTGTGTTTGGTGTTCGACCGAACTGGAGGTGACCAGACCGGTACCCATAATAGTGAGGTGCAATTATGTCGAAGGCCAAGGGTCCACCAAGACCCTCGTGTACGAAGGTTGGTGGAAATTGGGAGAAAATATACCTCGGTCATTCCATATCACCAAAGTTGCCGCTCTGTATATGACCAGATCTTCAGCCCCTGCTCTGCTATTTCTTGTAGCACCTTGAATCCATTGTCCTTGCCATGGTATTTCTCCTGCACACAAAATCTTCTCCTGACTTCTGACCAGCGTCACTGTTCCCTGGGTGCCTCCAAGAACCATATGTCTCTTATGCATAAGCACTGCTTCGCTGCAACAAATCATCTGAATCTGAATCTGCATTCGAACTTGAATTAGATCTCCAATTTGAGCTTTTGTCCGAACTCAATCCTGGGCCCTTCTATCTGCCAGAATATTCCCTTGCGCTTGATGCGTATCAAAAGAGTTTCCCCGAAGCCGATATCATAAGGCTTAATTCCCCATAAAAAGCCACTCGCCTTGATACAGTAAATTATAGAATTTCCATCACTTAACGTACAAACTCTGTTTGTAAGTATGAGCACCACTGTGATGTGGCTAAAATAACCCTCCAAAACGGTAAGAGGTTAAACTAGCCAAAAAGCGCACAAGATTCAGTCAATAAGCTGTTTCACGGATCCGAAACTCAGTTCGTCTGGTTTTCTCTCACTGTCCACCCTCGCCACCGCCTGCTCCATGACTGCGGCGGCCGGGTTAGTCGGAAGAGTTTTGTCTTTTGCTACTGTTTACCTATATATATTTCGGATTTTTGATCTCGACAAAATCCTAGCATTGAGCGAACTCGCATTTTGTGCTTACCCCCGAGAAATTTAAACTAGTTCGGTTTTGAAAAGGCGATTTGATTATAGTGTGATGCGAAATCTGAGTCATTGTAAAAAAAATCGTGTTGCCCCTATTTAAGCGAGAGACGTTGTAACTAGAGAGGGTAGAGACTGGTATTGAAAACCACAAGAATTTTGCGAGAGCCTCCTTAAAATCTGAATCTCCTTATTTGTATTTTTTGCACTTGGTCTCTTTTGTCTTGAGTCTTCCTCCTGCTTCTATGTTGCTTTCGCATACTGTGTTTTGAAAAAGCGAGGCGACATTGATATGCATTCACCTACTCTTCTATTGCTAAACGAAATTTATTGAAGCGGCACCTGCTTGCGAAATCGCCAAAGCCTCATCTTTCAACGTCATCGCTTAGCTCCTTAGCGTGCTTTATATATATGCCGCCTTTCCGCCGTCTTCGACCTTCCTCCATGGTCACTCAACAACATCGCGATGTCGAATACCTTGCACAACGATCCCAACGACTCGACATCACGCCCTGCCAATGACATACCATCGTGTGACAACTATCTAAGCTTCGTCTGCGGTACCCCTGTGACAATGCACAAGTCTGATGCCACCACCATTCCCCCGGTTTGGGGCTTCACCGACCTGAGCAAGGAATCCTTGCCCCGCATGGAGGCGCGCTACGGTCTCGGCTTCATTAATAAAGAGGATAAGACTATCGAAAAGTGCCATTATAATATCCTTGGTATGTGTTCTTGCTTTCTTTTCTTCTTCGTTGCTTTCTGCAATGCTTGACTTGGCAAGGATCGCGACGGTCCGGCGTCGCTTTGGCGTCGCTCTGACACAACAAAGCCTTTGGGTGGCAACTATTGCAGTCTTACCCAAGTCGCCGGGGTCTGTTCCTTATTCTTTCTCTCTGCTGTCTTCTATTCAATTTCCAGATGAGGCTGCCTCTCTTCCCCCATCCTCATGCCTTGTCGGTCATCACCGGCTCGTCCTGACTCTTCCTCTATCATATTTGGGTGTTGTCTTAGCTTATTGGTTCTCTTATCCCACCCTCCTGCTCTCAATTAAAATTTTGGCGCCGCTGCCATCTTGACATGTTCTTCTTGTTGAATTCACATTTCAAGTATGACGGCTAACAAGGGCAATAGAGTACACCTGCGGCCACGCAACCTCACACCCCGGCCTGTCGTACATAACCCACGTCTCTACCTGTCCTAACTCTCAAGCTGGCAATGCCATGCTGGCCTGCACCAACATGGGCCTCTCCTCCATCTCAAGCAGCACCAGAGCATGCAACAAATGCCTCGAAACTCCCCGTAATGTTCGATGCCCCGCAAAAGCTGCTGGACCAGTCCTGAAGAACCTACTCGATAATGACAGCGAGCGAGCAGACCTTTCTTTGGCGGAGCTCGATGCCAAAATCGACGAGATGAAGGAGAAGCGAGAGCTTAGCGAGAAGCCATTCACGCCCGCTGAATACGCAAAGGTGTGTGCAGCATATGAATCGTGTGCAGCATATGAATCGCCTTATGGTGAAAAGCCAGGAGCTAGAGCAAAGCGTCTGAGACTCGAGTTGGAGGCCAAGAAGTTCGAGACTGAGAAAAACAAAGTTGAGGAGAATTATGGTAGCAAGGGAGGAGCTGATGAAGAGCTGCGGAGACTGGCGTTGGACATGATCACCGAGCCATCCAAGGCCGCGTTGTATCCCAGAGACGACTCTGACGCCAAAAAGAAGCATACACCTCTTCGAAAACGCGTTGAGAAGTCCGAGATGGCGAAGGCGGATCTGGATCCTGCTGAGAGCGCGAGCAAGGATAAGCTTGGAATGGAGACGAAGAGAGGAGAGGTTGTTGATGCAAAGATAGAACAGAGTGGCTTCCTTCCTCCTCTTAGCAGTGCTTATCGTACGGGCATTCTATCCGCAGCCGCCTTGTGTGGTCAAAATCCGAGATCAGCCAGCTGGCGCGAGAGATTGGAGAAGGTGGAGAGAAAGCATACCAAGGCGAAGGAGCACCCGATGCCAGTACTGACCAACCTGCTCGACCAGAAGCCAAAATCGACAGAGCGAGAGGCCATGGGTAACGAATCCCCTGGTAAGCGGTACACTTTGAAGGCACAACCACGCCTGGAGCAGCAGCGTGAGAACGCAACCGTTGTTGAAAACTTGCCTATTGAGGCCAAGTGTCCGAAGCCACGTGCGGTTCCCTCCTACTACCTTCGACACCCGAAGGCTTCTGAGATCTTGAAGAATGTTTACGAGAAGGACGCGAAGTCGAGAATGGTAAAGGTGGTGTCCCAAGGCTTTCAGACGATCTCGCAAACTCACTCCGGTACCATGGCTCGAGGCACTCAGACCGCTGAGATCACCAAGCCTACCATGATATCTCAGGGCACCCAGACCGTTGAGGTAGCTAAGCCTGCCATGGTGTCTCAAGGCACTCAGACGATTGAGCAAGCTCTGCGTGCTACAGTTTCTCGAGGTACCCAGACACAATATGCCAAGCCTGCCACGTCCCAAGCAACACAAACTACCAAGCCTACGATGGTCTCTCTCGGAACCCAGACCGATGAGATTGCAAGTGTTGAGATGAATCCTGCCATCAAGGGAGAGAAGGAACAGGATTGGGAGGACTTGGATCTCGAGGTTCCCGTTGAGGATACGGTCGAGGATGATGATTGGGAGGTGGTAGATGTTTAGGGGATGCACGGTGCACGGTGCACAGATGGTGCTTGGGTGGGATGATGGACAGCATTTGGGGAGTATTTGCGGAGCATCTGGGGGCTGGGGGGAACAAAATGATTTTTTCTTTCTTTCTTTGACATGAAGCGGAAGGGAATGTGCCTGGTTTTATTGGGACATTCAGAGCGAATGCACGCAGAGAGAGGAAGCATAATATGCTTTCTTTCTCCTTCTCTGAAGGCCAGGGAAATGCGCCTACATATGAGGCATTCACAACCAGGATTGATACATGCATAGAGAGCAATGCAGAGGTAGATAGGGAAATGCATGACTCTCATCATAATGAATTTTCCAGGTGAAACATAGCAATTAGGAAGCGTAGATGATTCTTAAAGATGATTGTTGTGTTGTGTGCCAGATTAATTGACAAGGTGAACAAGAGGGAACGGGACTAGCCTCACAAACTATTTTAGCCTCCTCCACTAAGGTTAGCCGGACTTCACAGAAAACTTTATTTCATCGTCACAGCAATGAAAAAGCGTGAACTTATCATGTATTGAAAGTAATCTTCTCAATTTTCGTTTTAATTAGAGTCCTTCTACCTACAGCAATTGGGCAAGTGCTTTTGACAACACAGGTATGAAAAGTAGCCATCATTACGTGGATTTCTCTTACTAATAGTTGATCAGAGCGCGAGTCAATTCTGAGAGGGTACTGGCCTGTATCCGTCAAAGGCTCCATTCGGTAGGAACAGCTGTCTCAACTATGAGCTTGAGATACGGAAAGCTCACGACTTATAGGATCATCTCCCGGAAGTATCATAACTTCACAAATGACGCACACCGTAAGGGTGATACAATCAAGCCGTTCACGCCAAGGGAGAGTTGGAGTTTGATCATGAAATTGCTCGGGTCGTAATGGGTTGAAGAAGACAGAAAAAGTCACGCGTCCACTTCCTGAAAAGGGATTACGACGAAGCATTAACCATGCTTGCTCAATCTGAAGCTCTGCTCAACCGGATCTCCGACGCGGATGCACATTTCATGGCACAGTAAGTCCCCCTTAACTTAATCTTGCAACAGTGTGTGATTGAAAGGCTGGTATCGAAATTACTTAGTGTACATTATGCTTACGGCAACGTCGATTATGCCCAGAAGAAATGGGAAGCCGCCAAGCGTTCGTACGAAAGCCTCCGGATCGGCCTGGCCATGCCCCAATCCATCCTATCACTGCGGCTGCATACTACAGTTTAGGTTGTGTGGAACATATGCGAGGGAATTTTGACAACGCAAAGTAAGCCTCCCTTCCCCTTTTCCCTCGAAATTCCCGGGTTTCGTTTGTTGAGTATTGGTTTGTGTCTACTGACTGATTATCATTAGAGCATACCTCGACAGAGCGATGGCCATCGTACAACACCGCAACCGTGACCGAGGTGACGGCACCATGGCACGCGTCATGTGGAAGATGTCCGTGGTGCCGAAGAGCGAAACGTTCGGTACTTTCCAGGAGGATGTCACGGAGCTGTGAATCTGAGCTGAGTTGGCGCTCAAGACGCTGACTGCCAAGGGTGAAGGCGGTATTATGTTTAGTGTTGATGAAGAGGGTAATGCAGATCGTGATGAGATGGAGGAGGCGTATGATTCGCTGGTGCCGGGATACTTTAGATGGGTGCTTTGTCCCCTGCAAGAGTTTTGGCTTTGGCGTTATAGTCGGCGCTTGAGTGTGTACATGTGGTGGCGATCAGGAATGAGACATTCCCAACTTATCCTCTTTCTTCAGTGTGACTGTGGCCATTGTGAAAAGCGATGCATTGGCAGTATTCAAGTAGGCGCCATCGGCTGTTGCAAATATTGTTTCCTGGCATAGTAAACCTGATAGCCAGCAAGTAATGTCTTCAATCACAGGACATTAGCCCCTCTCTGTTTACTCGGCATCATTCTCCCCCCCGAACTTACCTGAAGAAATCCAAATATCAACGCAAGGATCAGTGACGAACTGCCAAAGAAAATCACCGCCTATTCAATCAATGGTTAACTCGAGTTCCCAGTCGTGGGATTAAGATGGAAGGGCAACAAACCCAAAATGTCCACCACTTCTCCCGATTCCTCCTATCTTTCCACAGGCTCCGAAAATCATTCGGATGGAATCCCTTAACATGAGCCTGGATATCCAGCAACCTCTTCCCCAGAAACGGGAAGTGGATCGAAGCGCGATATTGCGGTGACGGGTCTTCGGCTGCCAGTAATTTGTAGACCCCTCTTGCTTTGTCATTTGTTGGCCACTTGGCGCCACAGAGGGCTGGGAGCAGAGGATCGTGGAAGTCGAGGGGTAGCGGTGTGTCTCGCGTGAGGAGGAGAAAGTCGACTGCGGAGGACAGGTCTTGCCCAAATAGGAGGCGGTAGGAGAGTAGCACTTCGCTGTAGAATTCCGAGGCGTCTTCGAGGTCGTCGGAATAGCCTTTTGATTCCCCGGTGGCGTCGTAGAATATTCTGCCAACCAACTTTCTTAGCACTAAGGTACTTACTCTTTAATGATTTTTGCACGTTGGGTGATGAATGGAAAGGTAGAACGAACTGGGACAAAGGTGATACTTTCTCGCAGTAACACATAAGTAGACATAAGCTCGGTAGTCGAAAGACTTTCAGCACCTTTGTACTATCGTCAAACTCCAGATGCAGAGACAAACTATCCACCCATTCGATCTTGACATTTGCTACCTTGTTTAATGCGTGGAAACAGAGTAGCGAGAGCTCGATCCAGTCATCGTCATGCCGTACAGGGGCTATGGAGGTAGGGCTCACGCGTCCAGAGACCCACTGTCTCTGCCGCTGCGGTATCACCTTGCCGAAACTGCCGAAGAGAATTTTGAGAGGCTGGTCATTGTTCTCTAGCGTATGGGAGAAATGCGTAAATGTTTCTTTTTTGGCACGTCGGCGGCGGCGGGCTGTGTGTGGACTCTCGGGTACAGAAGATGCAGAATATGGGAGGTTTATTTGAAGCTCCATGGGATCTGGGTCAGGTCTGGCGGAATATAGAGAGCCTTTTTGTTGTTTTGTGGTTAGTGTCCATGCAGAAAAAAGGAGCAAGATAACGGGAAACTCACTTATCCACCCCAGAGCAGCGAACACAAGCTGATTTGCGTGTGAGCGGTCGTTGTCGGCTTCCGTGAATGGATTTTTATTGTATATCTCGTCTACAATATCTGTAAGAGCCAGATTCTTACGTCCGAGTGCCCCGACAATAGTCTTCAAGATCTCGAAGGTCAAGGAAATGTCTTCGTTATTGGGTGGAGGGGCCTCCTCATTGTCGATTGTGCCTCTTAGAACTGGAATAAACAAGGGCTTCCAGGCTTGTCTAATTTTGAATTCTAGGAAATTCATGTACCAGGCACAGGCATCCTTCAGTTCCTCGCGGGGCTTTTCTCCTAACTCAAGTCCCAATATTTCAGCGAGGAAACTGTTTTGAGCATCTAATAATGACTGTGGTGAGACTTCCTCGGCGATTGCTCGATTTAATCTTGGAACCCCTAAATGTTCTCGTTCAGGAATGCCACTGCAAGGTAAGATTTCTGAACGCTCAAGATACCTACATCTGGCGACCCATTGGACTGACCAGTGCGAGATTGCACTTGCTATGCTTGCAGCACTCAAACCAGGACCAACTCGCTGACCATATGTGAGGACATACTCAGTATTTTTTCACTTTAACTGGAACAGAGATTTTTCGTAATCTTACATCTGTTTTCCACCACAGGCCCCGACGTGGGGGCTGCAGACTCTCGACGTCCTGAGCCTCATTCCCAGCCTCGCTGCCTCTGTAGCCCATTTCGATGTCCTGCTGCATACGAGGAGCCATATAGAAGAGATATTTCGAGATTCATACCCAATGGATTTCTCACCAATTCAAACGATGAGTCTAGAAGCTCGAGGGTCTGGTCACCGACGTAATGTTTCTTGTTTCAACGCGTTGAAAATTTTCAGGTAGTGGCGTTCGAAGTTGCCCAGCTTGACTTTGGAGCAGATACAATCTGCCTGAGGATGAGACAAAAGAGAATTCGTCGAAAAAGCCGCAACAGACAAAGCCACACTTAAAGATTGTCGTTTTCTCGTCCAAGAAAGCAGCAAGCAGACCGCGTGCAGGTGCAAGTCAGCCCGCATCTACGCCCGACTGCTGGAGAGAGGGCGTGGGGGCAGTGTTTGTGTCACCCGAGTGGCCGGTAAGGCAGCCGTTTGATAAAATTTATAAAAGTTGCAGATAGGCAATTGAGATAGGGAAGCAGGACGAAGCACCTCCGCAAGATGGAAAGGTTGAGTGAGTACGGAGTAGAAAGGCACTGCCTCAAAATTAAAAAAGCACATTGGTTCACCCAACCTCTACAGCCCTGCAAGCCTTGCAAACTCGATGTGCTATGCCCTTCTCGGACAGGATGAGGTTGAGAAAATTGAAATTATTCATAAAAGATGGGAAAAGGGAATTTCTCGTTCTGCGGGATGCGTGCTCTTGTTATTTCTTCCTGTCAGACCGACTTCTGATGGACTGGGAGAGTCGATTATACATGTTGTCGGTTAATTAGGACGAAATTGAAACGGAAAATAAAGCAGCTTAGCATCGCGTGTTGCTGGGTCCGGAATGCAGGCTGAGGGTAGGGTTACCTTCCTAATCGGGCAGGTGGGGGTTGACAAGGGGCGTCGGCACGTGACTGTCTTGAATCAGGCAAGTCAGTTTGGATTCCTCTTTTTCACGACTATTACCACGAAAGTCGGACTCTAATCTCATCCTCGCCGCTTCCGTTTTAGTCTCTGGACGTGAGCAGCTGCTGCTTTAACCTGAGCCGAGGATGAGCGTACCTGAGCAGAGTCTGAGCATGCCTGAGCAGAGCCTGCGGACCATAATATGGAACCCATTTTGGTCTCCTGTATACTGCGGCTATAGTTTCCTTACGAATTTTGTCCGGAAATCAGTTCCCGCTCCTTTACAGGGTTACTGCTGGAGCAATCTTGGATCCCTCTTATCAACGAGCAAACACTCTGCCCCGTCACTGAAGGAGAACTTCTCACGAAGACTAGCGTTCGGGGAGGAGCACCTCTTGATAATTGAAGCAGATGAAGGGTTTGATAGCGCCGGAACTGAGGTTGTTGCCCAGCAGTTGGATTTGTCGGTTCAGAAGTTGGCCCGGAGCTGGGTATTGTTGATTCAACGGAAATTGGTATCTTGCCTCTTGTGGCATAAGACGTGATGAGGGCACTCGCAGCGCTATTTGCGCAAGGAAATTTTGATCCGAAGTTTGCATCCCAGACGTCTTTCTTCAACTCGCTGATAGAGCAAGCGCTGTCGAGGTCGTCCGATCCTTCCTTCAACAGGCTCGCTACCTTTCCCAACACCCCGAGTTTGGAGAAAAGTCCAATGCAGAGTCTTCCAGTCAAGGATGTCTTTCCGACGAGTGTGTGTGATGATTTGTAGCTAGCGAGGTAAATAACCAGGGGCATGAGAGCAGCCCATTCGAAGACAATACTTGGTACCGGTACTGTAGGTAGGAAAGGTTCGAGGCTGGTGGTTCCCCATTCTGAGTGAGCAGTTTCGTTCCCACCTGGCATGATTTGCTGAAAGTATAGAACAAATGATGAAGAATGATGGTCGTAAGGCAATCATTTTCAACCAGACACCGCCTCTATGTTAGAAAGCCTCAGCTCTCGGTGAGGCTGGCGCAGAGGCAGTCAGCGACTCAGCCATGTCCTTCAAGCTAAAAATAGAAAACACTGCAGGCAACAGTTGACGTGGTTGTGTAACCTTCCAATATTATTCCCTCCGGAGTTTCATATTGTTTTTCTCTCTCAATGCCACATCAGTGGAGCTTGAGATAATGTATCTCAGCGAGTTTTCTTCAAATCAGAAGGATCAAATTCGTCGCGAAATTGCTCATGTTTTGGGCACACTTTCACCTTTCCAGCGAGATAAAAAACCATCCTTCACCACCAGTGCGGACTTCGCCTACAGTGAAGCCACCGACAGACTTGACCCAAAGCAAATTGAGAAAACCTGCCACCTTCTACACGATGCATCAATTGATTCAGTTGACATGCTCAAAAAGCTAGACGATATTACTGCGAGATTCTTCAATCACTGGTTTGTCCCCTGGGGAGAGTGGATTCTGTCGGAAGAAGTCCTCGCCGACAGGGCTTACAATTTGATATTGCGTTTGCCGTCGCAGCCATTGCGTGTTGTTTGCAAGCAGAAGGATGGGTTTGATCATGTGCAAACTCGCGATGCGTCAGCTTTTTACCGCACACAACTCACGCAAACTGAATGCTACATTAATCGAAATGTTGTTCGAATGGCTTTGCGAGTATGCATCATTCTCGAAAGGCCACGGCAACATGCCAGAGTTGCGGAGCCTTACTGGGCGATGGCGCAGGTGACCGAAGACATCGCTATGCTTTTCGATTCAACTAGACAATTTTGCGGTAATGATTCCAGCTTGTCTGACCAGGACTGGATTGGCTGGTGTGTCGTCAAGTCTTTTCTGTGGACTAGTCTGCAAAGAATGTTCATGCTCTGGACTTGGTCAGTTACTTCGTTGACCATAAAAGCTGGGTACACCTCGGAAATCATCACCAAGCACCGAACTCAACAAGACCGCATTCGACCAACCATACTATCTGAACTAGCAAGGCAAGAAGAAGAAATTCTGCAGATGAGACCTGATCCCATATGTCCTTGGGCCTTTCAGCTACTCAAGAACGACGGATTTTCCCTATGCATTGATCTTCGGCGGCCCCTAGAGCGGTATGACCTCACTGAAGCTATAGAAGTTTGAGCTAAACCTATTTCATAGCTACGCTTTACTGTTAGGAAGCAATGCCCCTCGATGTGGGATTGGTTCACAATCTCAGCAAGTTTGTGACGGAACTAGCTTCGAAAGCTGTGGAAGGTTCGTGGGTGCAAAAGTTATTAGACAATCCGCTCACGAGTGCATTTCCAAGGACTGCAAGAAGTTGACTTGGGATGAAGGATCTTACTGTGCTTTCGAGACTCCGGTTGTCAGCATCCGGGACACTTCCATCACTCAAATAAAGTACACCAACTTAAGCGACAAAACACTCTCAATTTCGCATGTTTGGAGCCATGGTCAGGGTGGAAGACCCGAGACTGGGTTCAACACTTGTTTGCATGATCGATATGTGAAAGTTGCCAAAACACTTGGCTGCGACTCCTACTGGATGGATACGCCATGCATACCGACCGAGACAGCTCTTCGGAAGAAGGCAATCGCAAACATTAATCATATCTTCATGGGAAGCAAAGCCACCTTGATATGTGATTGGGATCTCATGGGAATCGACATATCTCTCCTGAGAAAAGCGCCCAATACAGGCCCAGCTGTTAGACTCGTTGAAGGTGTTCTAATTGCTCTACTTGTGTGCGATTGGAATGTTCGTGGCTGGACATTCTTGGAAGCAATACGAGGCAAGAAAGCACTGTATTTGCTGTTCAAAGACAGCGAAGTTTTTCCTCTAGGAGATCTGTTGAAATGTCTCGTTGACAGCGGCAACCTTGAACTTGCCAACCTCTATCTTTCGGCGGGGCATTTGCTCCCACTTCCCGAAGAACTTGTGCAAGCCCACAAAGCGAGGCATTACGGAAATATAATGATGTTTCTTGACAGCGTTGAGGAAGCCGGCACAGTCTTGAGCCGCCGCCCTGCCTCACGACCCTCAGACAATTTAGTTATTTGGTCTTTGTTGTTTTCCGATGCAGGCCAGAATCTCAACCCGCAACCTTCTGATCTCGACAGACACAACCCCAATGCTACTCGTGGAGCCAAAGACTCTGCTCATAAATCAGCAGAGGAGATGTGGAGAAGCCAGTACAGTATTTCCACAAGTTACCTTGTTTCGAGCGCCCCGAGAATCCAGGGGGTGAGAAGAATGAGCTGGGCTCCATGCTCACCTGTTCCTGATAAAGTCGAGTCGAGGCAGGGATCTAGAAGATACTATCCTTATGTCAATATTGGGGATGAGGCCGAGAGAGCTTGGATACGGCACGGTGGTCTTGTAGCAGAATGGTTCTCGTGCTTCTTTGTGGGGCAAGGCAGCCGAGATGCTCAAGATGAAGAGTCTACGGTGGTATCTCGACCAGAATTGGCTCACGACGATCCGAAAGACGCCGAAGACGACGAAAGCTGGTACCATCCATTAGATCCCCTAGACCTTCTCGGCCGTTCTTTCAATACTGCCAAAGAGGACCAGAGGATGAGGGGCGTTCATCAATTGAATCTCCTGACAAGAATGGGCTTGAAACTGGAGAATACAAGATTCTTCTGGACTTCAGACGATGATATGATGATTGAACTGCAAGATATATCTTCTACTTGCTTGTCTGGTTTCCAGTGGGGAGTGCTTCTTCGACCCACAACAACACCTGAGCGTCAGAATCTTCAAATGAAGCCGCTGCCGTTGGTCTATGAAGGCAATCCAGCAGCTCCACTAGTGGCAGTCTGTGGATCGAATAATGGCCGAGATTGGGTGTGGCGGGGAGTTCAACTTTGGGATTCATCTGTCGCACTTCCGTCTTTCAAGTTGCGGAAACTGTTAATTGTATAATGGTGCAGTTTGAGCACACTGTGAATACACTTTCAGTGAGATAGAATTAATTTAACATATCTTTTTATTCGCTTTACTATTTATTTAAATAAAAACATTTAGTATTATAGTCTTAATTTCGAATTATAAGTATATATTATTCCTATATTACTATTATGCGCTCATATCTCTTTAAAGTATATAGTTCGAGTTATTTCTTAACTTCCTTTTTAATAATAATATATTTATTATTTATAAAACCTTTCTCCTAAGCTTTCTTAAGAAAGTCTTTTAGTAATATAACCTTTAGTATTATAAAGAGTCTAGCTATAATAAGGTCTTGACCCATCGGATAAGAAAGCACGCGCACGAGCATCATATGCAGACAAACAAGCGAAAAACAAAGACTGGATCAAAGTCACCTCAACTCAGAGCCATGAGCCCATCGGTGACATCGATTCGATGAGCAGTGAAAGTACTTTTCAGTCAGCGGCGAATGACTCCATCACACTACCCAGCGAGACAAGTGATGACAGCGATGCTATCCACGAAGCCACCAATCTTGAGAAAGTTCTTACTGTATGCTCGGACGCAGTGATGACTGGTACTGTTGAAGAGGCCATCTTTGATCAGATGGTAAACGCTCAACTCGATGTTGCCTCTGAATACTCTCAGTTGGAGTTCCTCAAAAAGTTCTCCACGATCAATATCAGCTCCAATCAATCGCTTTCGCGCCCGGAGAGACAAACCCAAGACGTTCTTGATCGCATCACTGGCAATGGTCGTGACGAACTCACATTCTTCAAGATCGCCTGCAAGAATGCTGCTCATGGCTGTAAATACACACACCATTTGCGATACTCAGTCTCTGTTCACGAGTCGTCTTGTCGGAAAGGTGCAGGCAACAGCGCCTCCACTTGATCGAGTTGGCTTCGATCGAGGTTCACGATGCTGGCGAATTGGCTTGAATCGAGGGCCCCGATTCTTGCGAGCTGGGAATTGGGACAGAGGCTATGGTGCGTGGGGTGTTCGATGTGGTGCATTTAATGTGATGGATTTTGCGTCGGGAGGACAAAAGTACTTTTGAGTTGCATCATTATTTGCTTAGCATAGTATTCTTAGGAAGGAGTAACAGGCCAAAAGATTAGAACAGCTTCATGATAACATGTATTGTCGCATAGTAGCTCCTAAAGAACATATGGGCGCTCCCGATTTGCACATACAATATTAATAGAACTGAGAAAGAGAAATCGATTCAGCGTGTTAAACTCTATCCCAGTGATTATCTCAGCAGGGTGAATTTAGTGGGGTGCGGAAATGCCCGGCCTGTGCACGTGCCCCTCGATGTGAGTAGTATATATTTAAATAAGGGATTTTCTCTGCCTTCGGGCATTTGGTCGTAAGTACATTCTCCCAACTCTTTGAAATCCTGACCTAACAACTTCCAGAATTTGAAACGATACAGAGAAGATTAGCATGGCCCCTGCACTAAGGATGACACGCTCAATCAAAGAGAAGCTACCAATTTTTTTGATTAACTTTTTTTTTGCGTTCGCTATTAATAGATAGCAACTTTTTTTTTGGCAACCATTAAGCGAAAAACAACAGGTCACGTGTGGTTGCCTGAGGGAGCAAATGGGCAATCGTGTCACAGGAACGATTTTACTGAAAGACCTGTTACTCGCCTCGTCTTTATTAGAAGATGACCAAGGGCTCAACTCTCGAGGGTGATATGAGAAAGCGGCCCGGCCACCAACAACAATTGGCATGCACAGAACGCAAGTCGCCCAAATCTGTCTAGCTATATGCCTTGTCAGAGGACAACAGGAAAGAACAATGGCAATGGCAGGCAAGCCGTGAAGACATATTTTCCTTTGGCGGGCTGGGAGCCGGCTCTTGCTTGATCTATCGTACAATAACCCCAATGAATACAATCCTCCTCTCCTCCCCTCGCTCAGCCTGTACCCTCAGGTTCCAGCTGAAGCACCATGTAACACGATGCTCATGCAAACCACCAATTCTCGCTCTTTCGCTATGCATGCCATGCTCACTTTCCCTTCCAATCTCCCATATCTCCCCATTCTTAATTTCCCCAACCCCCAACTCCTCAAAAGCAAAAATGAAAGAAGAAGACAAAAACGCCATCCATGCAATGCATCTCCGCAAAACCGCGTCGGAAAAGGTAAAGTGTTGAGGAGGGTACGAAGAGCCTATTTCATACTCTTCAAAAAGCCCTCCAGGTCAAAACTCTCCTCATACTGCTTATCATCCCAAAGCTCGCCGATCTCATCCAGCCAGCCTTTCTTGCCCTTCTCCCTGACCTCTCCGGTGGCATCAACCATATCCTCTTCTCTGCCTTCCCCTCCACCCGCTCCATTAAGCGTAGGTTTGTCTATACCTTCGGCTGTCTCGCCGAGGTTGAAGAGATCGAGGATTTGATCGGTTTCCATGGTTCCCAAGCCGGCGTTTTGCTGGTTCACGACTGTGGAGGCTACGTCGATTTTGAAGCGTTGAAGTCTGGGGGTGTTAGTGGGAGGAGAGGGAGGGGGGAGGGTTGACATACGACATGATCTTCTCCTCCAAGGTACCTCGAGTAATCAGCCGGTATACATTAACCACCTTCTTCTGTCCAATACGATGCGCACGATCCATAGCCTGCAAATCCTTCTGCGGATTCCAATCATGTTCCACGAATATGACCGTATCGGCACCTGTCAAATTCAATCCTAGACCACCAACAGATGTGGTAAGTAGCAAGACATCGTAGGAAGGATCCGAGTTGAATTTGTTGACGATATCTTGGCGCTTGGAGGCATCTACAGAGCCATCCATACGAAGATACTGCACAGAAGGAAGCATCTTCTTCAGAACGTCATTTTGCACCATATCAAGCATTTCTTTCATTTGGCAGAAGATGAGTGCGCGATGTGGTGAAACGTAAGATGTCTCTGTTGTCAGGTCGTTCTCGGATGACGGTTCGGTGCCGATGCCGCAGTCGACGAGCAGGTCTCGGAGGGCTGTGAGCTTGGGTGCGTGGACTGGGTCACGGAGACTGGTGCCTTGTTTTGCAAGGAGGCGTTGGGTTTCCTCGTACTGCTTGTGGCCTTCTTTCATGACTAAGGCAGGCGAGTTACAGAGTTTGCGCATGTACTGGAGGGCTTGGAAAATGTGTTGTTTGGCTTCTTTGTCGCCCGATGATGCCTTCTCTGCAAGCGTCTTTCCTTCCTTCTTGGTGAAGTCTTCAAAGAGCTTCTTTTGCAAGTCGCTGAGATCGCAGTAGTAGTTCTGCAAGATCTTGGGAGGAAGATCATCCAAGACTTCTTCCTTAAGACGACGGAGCAGGAAGGGCAAGACTTGCTTATGCAAGGCTTCGATCGCCAATGCACCAGCTTCTTGCTCCTTAGAAGATGACTTGCTGAAACGACTCGCGGCAATTGGCTTAGCAAACCGATCAAGGAAGACCTTTTCTGCTCCGAGGAAACCAGGCATCAGGAAATCGAAGAGTGACCACAGTTCCAAGACGTTATTCTGAATCGGAGTGCCGGACAGAATAAGACGATGATTACTGAGGAGACGCTTCACAGCGATAGTGACCTTTGCGCGAGGATTCTTGATCAAGTGGCCTTCGTCAAGGACAAGGTAGTTCCAGTTGTATGGAATGAGAATATCGGCATCGTTACGGCATATATCATAAGAAGTAATAACAATGTCTGTCTTATCCAACTGGTCTCGTAATCGAGCTCGATCAGCTGGAGCGCCAACGTAAGCTGTGCAGGTAAGGAATGGTGCATAAGTGTTGATCTCTTGTTGCCAGTGACCAGACAGGGTTGGAGGACAGACGATGAGTGAGGGAAGTCGGCGAACATCAGGGGCTCCCGTCTTAGCAAATTCATCAGCTCGTAAGTGATGATCACTTGCAACAATGCAAAGCGTCTGGAGAGTCTTGCCGAGACCCATATCATCGCAAAGAATGCCGTGGAGGTGGTACTTGTTCAAGAAATTGAGCCAATTGACACCTTCCTGTTGATAGGATCGAAGCTCTGCCTTGATTGCCACAGGGATGTGGAAAGGCTCGACTTTATGAGGGTCCAGTAACTGGGCAATGAATGTACGCTCACGATCACGGCCCTTCAGAAGCTCTTCGGAGAGTCCTGGAGGATCTGGAATGCCTGCCTCGAGTGGTACAAGCTTGACGAGGGTGGCGAAGGTTGTGGTGGCAATCAGACGAACGTCGTTGTCCGAATCACTCATACGACCAAGGACTGGTACGATCAAGAAGATTACATACGGTAATATGTTGTCTCCCATGACGTGAATCAAGTGATACACTGCCTCGATGGCGCCTTGTCGGAAATTGAGGTCCACAGGGTTGCTGATTGAAGGCAAGACCTTCTCAACAAGCATTGTCATGCCTTCAACAGTGATGACACTGCAGACTGTGGCAAGACATTTGGCAGCCATGTATCGGAACACCGAAAGCTCTGAGTGAAGGGCTTTGATGACTAATGGCAATAGATGAACAACAAAGCGATAAAGCTCCTTGCTGAGAGTCGGGGTCAAAGCCCGAAGAACAGACATTCCATCGATTGCAGCTTGGCCGGCATCTTGCTCGGGATCCTTGCAGTCCGGTGGCAGTTCTCCAGCAAAAGCGTGTTGCAGAGCATCTTCCATGATACTTTTGAGAGTTGGTACTTTCTCCAGGAGATCGGCACCGAAGATATAGGATAATTGCTCCAGAGCCTCCTTGGCGCCTCTTCGGACAATCCGAGCCTCCTTAGCTTCTCTGGCGAATTTGGCTGCATCGGGGTGATCTCGTCGGTCTTCCTCCTTTCGGAGTGACAAGATATTACTAGTAAAGCCGGCATTTGGTACAAACTCGGGGGTCTCGGATGTATCGATGCAACTGAACTTCGCCAAGTTCGAGACAACCTTCTGCGCTGGCCCAGAACGGCCACCCTCGGCAAACAGCTCCACCAACCGAGCGACAGAAGCAGCAGAGCGTTGTTGTAGCTCCACATTCTCCTCTTTCTTGACACTGTCCATCATGCCCTTGATGATGTGGGTTGGTTTCTTAGGCGAGACTTTCATGGCAACGAGAGCGCTGGCAGCAGCAGCTTTAATTCGGATGTCTCGTTGATCTTTAGTATTCTTGGCATTGCTGATGACTTCGACCACACTCTCACGGGCTTCAGTCAAGGCTTGTGTAGCAATCAACCGTTGACCAGGAGCCATGGCCTTCTTCAGTCTTTCGAAATCCTCATTGACGCACTTGTCAGCTGTGACAATTGAGAATGCATCCGGCCCGGCCTCGGGCTCGCCTTGAACGACGACAGCAAGAACAGGCAATTTGCTTTGTGAGACTTTGCCAATATCTCGGAAGGTGTTAAGAAGTTGAGCACATTGAGCACGGACGAGTTGAGTACAGCTCACGAGGTCTCGGTAATGCAATGGTCGCTCGGTCTCGATAATCTTTTGTAGTGGGTCGACAAAACGGGCTGGCTGGTTTTTCGAGGTGCAGTTTTTTGCATATTCATCAACGATCAGCGCCGCAGTGAGTTGTGTCGATGAGTATGCCGATGACAAGCCGAGAACGATACTACCATCGTATGCCTCAAGCACAGTGGTTGGGACGAGAGACATGATCAAGCCCATTGCCTTTGCTGCTGAGATTCTCGATCTGATCAAGATCTCCATCCCAACCAAATCGACATCTCCCTGCATCATGTGACCATCAACATCGTGAGAACTGCTTGTTGGGATTGGCTCAGAAGTCTTTGTAGACTTTCGTCTTTGTTTCTTAGCTGGAGGTTCGGTTTGCGCAACTGGAGATATTTGGCGAGATGTTGTTGTTTGCACGAAACCAGCGGGCAAAGAGTATGTATTTCCAGAGGGCTTCTGGAAGAGTGTTGCATTCATAGGGATAGGATGTCGGGAGACGCCAATTGGGTGAAGTGTGAGTTGCATGAGAGGATCCACGTGTGCCGAGAATTGCTCGGCGAGGTCCTCTGGATCCTTCGCCAGGTATCCCACCAATGCTGACCAAACTTGTAATGAAAGTTTCAGCGTATCTTGGTTTCGCTCGACGAGGATATTTTGATAAATGAGTCTTAAGATCTTGCCATTGAGCCAGTCTCGAGTGCCTTCACCCTCGATGTTGACGAATGTCATGAGAGCCCTCAATACTGCTGATCGAACAGAAGTAATAGTATGGCGAAGGAAAGGATATAATCGTGGGACGAGAAGAGCAAAAGACTGATCAGAATCTCTGGCGGCATTCTTCTTCATGGCCTCGAGGACTTCTGGGAAGCTGCACAGCTTTGCGAGAAGATCCATGATCTGGCCAGTACTTGCACTGAGATCATCACCCAAATTTGAAAGGCAGTCCCAGACAATGTTGATTAGACCGTCCAATGCTTCGGGGCGTAGATTGACGAACTCTCTGGCGATTGGAATGAGAGTTGCAGCACTGACTGAGCGCACATCGTCATCAAAGTCTCCAAGACCCTTCATAACCGCACGAATGACTCCATCAATCAAATCACTGTCTTTCAGCAAGAGGTCGTTTCTCACTGCGACCAAGTAGCGTAAACCGATCATTCCACCATGACAGATGGCCCATAAGGGCTTCGAAACTTGGAGATCTTCTTGCATCACCATTCGATACAATATTCGGTGGACTGCGTAAACTGTACTAGCAGGCAGATGAATCAGGAGAGCACCGAGTGTCTGTCCAACTGTCTCTCGAATTGGTGCAACGACCGTGTCAGAGACGTAGTCACCGAATCGATCTAGCATGAAAACGCAACACAATCGGCAGGCAAGATCGTCGAGATATCGCCGATTGAGGACATCGTTCTCGGCTCGCGACTTTGCTTTTAGACGGCCAGCCCCAGCGCCATGGACTCGGAAAATTTCTCTCAAACCCATCGCTGCACCATGCCGAGTCTCCCACTGAGGATCAAAGAGATCGATCATGAGAAAATCACACAGAACCTTGTAGGGCCACTCTGCTCCCTCAGCTTCTTCATCTGTTTCCAGTTCGGACTTGATGGGTAGGGCAGGACCTTTGAATTCTGAGATGACTTTCGAGTCTTCATCAACCTCTGTTGTACGCTCCAAAGAGAAATAGTCGGACATGCCATTCGCGCTCGGAGCGTCGTCTACAATGTCAGCCATGGTGGTGTCAGCGCTGGCATCCATAGTGCTCGAACGTCGAATCGATAAATCCACCAGTCTGTTCTTCGTTCCAGAACTCAGGGCCTCACGCTTCCGCTTCCGCTTTAATTGGTTAAGTTGTCTCGCGCTCAAACCAACTTCTTCAGCAGGAGTCGGAGGTGCTTGATTACCACCGGTATGCCCGTTCGAAGTTTTGATCTGGGGAGTAGTAGTCCCATTCTGCTTAACGACAGGGATGTCGATATCCATGTCATCATCAAAATATTCTCCAAGTAAGCCAAGCCGACCAGGAAGCGTCTTCTTCTGGTGAGCAAGCCGCTGCACCGGATCAAGTTGCGAGAGAGCATAGTCGACCTCCTTGCCGCCACCTCTCAACAACTCTCTTCCCCATCTGAGGACCGAAACAATATCCAGGGAATCCAGACTCAGCTGTCCCTCGGCAAGAGGGACTTCATCGACAGCTTCTTCCTTCTTAATGGGCAAGTCGTTCTCTTCCTTCTCCGCCTCATCTTTGGTGAAGCCATCACCGGCATTGGGATCGTATCGCTCAGCGTTATCGACGATCCCACCCAAGGCCTTCGCCGCTGCAATTCTTGTATCCCAGGTCTTGTGTCGGAGATAAGGTACAACTCGCGTGAGCAAGTTGAACAGTTCCTCGGGATGGGCCTTCTGCACGTCAGCTAGCTGGGTCGCGGCGGTGTTTCGAATAAGTTGGGTGCTCCCCGTCTCCAACAGCCTATATCAACCATGTTAGCGTCTAGTCAGTAGGGGGCATGGAGCTGTCTCAAGTGAGACCAGGATGGGTTTCAGAGATATTAATATACGCACGTGACGAGGCGATCGAGTCTGGTTGCACGTGATGTTAGCGGATATTTGTTCCTTGCGGGGCGCGTCCATGTCACTGCTCACCTTGAAGCCATCTTCAACACGCGTCAACATCCGTCAACATTATCTGGTAGAAGAGTGCGGATGGAGGGTGGAAATCGCCATAAATAATTGGGGTCGCCGGAGCGAAAGCTTATTTACGTGATGGCAGCAGATACCTCCCTCCCGGATGGAGAAGTCAAGTCGTGAGGGCGATGGCGATGGCGATGTAGGTGTTGTTCAGCCTCGGGCGCAAGGTTGCAAATGCCAGGAATGTCTGTCGCCAAAAAAGTATTAATAAAGTACGTAAGCACCAATAAAGTACCACTCGTGCTTTGGGTGGAGGGACAGTCGCTGCTATTGGCCGGGGAGCAGGGCCGCCTTTGAGTGGTGGTGGATCGCGGTCGGTGTTGCGCTCACAGGGGTGCCGATGTCTGGGCTGGCTTGTTGCACGCGTGCAGCGTCGGTCACTTCTTGGGGCGATCCAGCTGCCTTTATTTATCTGCGTCGGTCCTTCCAAATTCGCTTAGCCACGCGCTAGCGCCAAGCCGGGATTAGCGCCGTTCTCGACTAAGGGGAGATCATTTTCTGGAGAAGGCAGAAGCCACAGCCCGAGAACTTAATCGTCATCGAAAAGGGGCAACTGGGCAAATGGGCAGATTTACCATGGATACCGAGTGGCAGTTAATTACAACCTGTTGTTGATGCCGGTCGTTCACAGGTTGATGCGTTCTTTCGCCGAGCACCGTTTGAGGCGACAAACATCTTCTCAGCTTGGATGGCGATCCCTGCCCTAAGGAAAACAGCCCTGCATTTCTGTTGCAAATGTTAGGAGATGCCCTCTGCTGTACAAGGCTGCATGCCGTCGGAAGACAGAGGCTTGGCTTGCAACATGAAAGGCGATCTGAAGCCTTATACTATTCCGTTCTGATGGGACAGGCAGAGGCAACCCGTGCCGTCCAGACATGAAACTGCGGCGAAAAATGGATGACTCGACAGAAACGGAAGCTGATGTCTGATGCGAACCTCGCCTCTCATGCCCGTTTGACTCGTAATCCAGAAGACTTCGATGATGCCTATGCTCTTTCGCCGTTTCCGTTGTACCTCTCTTTCGTTCGGGGGCTTGCTGAATACAAGACAAGGCTGCAGTGGCTTGAGCCGAATCGTGATTCGTTGCGGGATTCAATTGGCCAGAGCAGGCGCCCCGACTAATCAAGATGTATTGAGACAGAGGTATGATTGGAGATCTGACCACAATCCAAGCTTCACGATAAAGGAAGCCTACGAATAGATAGTGGGATGCTTCCCCACGAACGGGACAGTGGTAAAAGTGGTGCAATGAGATGCGTCGGCCTTGGCAGTACTCGCCCAAAGAGGACTAGCCTAGGCGGTGACGCTGGCCCTGACACTCATCCGCTTGGCTGGCATGAATGCTCACCAACTTGAAGCTCCGTACTGCCAACACTGCTTTAGACCAGATTGCGCCCTCAGCCTGCTCTCGAACTCTTCGTTTCTTGCTCCAACTCGTCCTCCACTTCCTCTTCAATGCGGTGACTAGCTACCCTTACGTTCTAGCCTTCTCCTCCTCCAGCCCGCCGTCGCCCAGGCACGATGACCTCCTACAATCCTGCGATGCCTGCGACGGCATCCCGACCTGTCTTCGGGGCCCCAATCCCCATGACTGACCCTTCCGCTCCGGCTGGTACGTTTGCGCCAGGGACGAAGATCCAAGTCGGGAGTCACAAGGTGGTTATCCAGAAGTACTTCTCCGAGGGAGGGTTTGCCCATGTCTATCTGGTCAAGATGCCCAAGCCCATTGATGGGACCGACATCGCCGTCCTAAAACGAGTCGCTGTACCGGACAAGGAACATCTGGCCAATATGCGGACAGAGGTGGAAACGATGAAGAAGTTGAAAGGGCACAGGCCAATTGTCACATACTACGATTCGCATGCCTCGCAGCTGAAGGGTGGGGGGTACGAAGTGTTTTTGCTGATGGAATTCTGTAACGGTGGAGGGCTGATTGACTTCATGAATACCCGGTTGCAAAATCGATTAACGGAGCCCGAGATTTTGAAGATCTTCTCAGACGTGGCGGAAGGTGTGGCTTGCATGCATTATTTGAAGCCTCCCTTACTACATCGAGATCTGAAAGTCGAAAATGTCCTTATAACATCTACGGGAAGTTCGAAGAGATTCAAACTCTGCGATTTTGGGTCTACAGCACCTCCTCGGCCTGCGGCAACGACAGCTGCTGAATGCAGATTAATCGAAGACGATGTGCAGAAACACACAACGATGCAGTACCGAAGTCCTGAAATGATCGATGTATATCGAAAACAGCCGATTGATGAGAAATCAGATATTTGGGCGTTAGGAGTTCTGTTGTATAAGTTGTGTTATTACACTACACCATTTGAGGCACAAGGACAATTGGCGATTTTAAATGCGAGCTTTAAATTTCCGAACTACCCAGTCTTTTCAGACAAGCTAAAGAAGCTGATAGGTATGTAGCATGGAAACCAGAATCTGACCGATGTTAATATCTATAGCCTCTATGTTGAAAGAGAACCCAAAATCTCGGCCGAATATCTACCAGGTGCTTCGAGAAGCGTGTCTGATGCAAGGAATCGAGGTTCCTATCAAAGATGTATGTCTAGACGTAGATGATCACGGAATTGAAGCTCATTCTTGTAGATATATGTGGGAAGGACGCAATCAGAAACTCGACGAAACCAACAATTACCGTCGCCACCAGACCATGCATCGACACCCCCAATAGTTGGAGCTGTCTTCTCGCCACCTCCGTCGCAACAGCAAATCATTCCTGATGTAGTTCCAATGCGTAGAGGGCGCCCTACCGCAAGCTCACAAGGGCATGGTCCGAAACCGAGCCCCTCGCCCCTCCGAGGGACAGCCAATGATCCTTTCAAAGCCTTAGATTCGAAATCCCCCCCAGGCCCAGTAGACGAGATCTCGAACCGATTCCCTAGCTTGGATCAATTTTCCCTGCTTCATGATGGTGGGAAATTTGATTTCGATAAAGCCTCACCTACGAAGGCTACAATGCCTCGTGATCTTGGCCAAAGAGTTACAGAAAAGTTAGCCGATGATGCATTTGCATCACCTGCATTGCCTGCACTTAGAACTCCGATGAGGACGTCTTCCAAGCCCCCAGCTACTGTGGTTTCCAGAGCCCAGCAGATCATATCGAGTAATCCCGAGTTGAAAGCGGTGGCTTCGTTGCCCAGTGTTGTTCACCAGCCAACACCAACTCGCCCGTTCAATTCCTCCTACGTCTCCCAAGGGACCATGACTTCTCCAACACCTCCTCCCACCGGACAACCTGTCAAATACAATCCTGCGCCTGTTCAGAGATTTCCAGCCACAAACGACCATCATCGGTCATCGAGTCTGCCTAGAAATCAGGAAGCAGCCAACTCCAGAACCCAATTTCTCCGTCCAGAAGAAAATGTTTCCCTGCAATCTTCTGCTCCTCGAACTCCGACTTTCACGCCACAACCCCATCATGCAAGACATCCCTCTTCCTCTCGTCCCTCACTTGAAGGCGGTAGACCCAGCAATGAAGTTTTAGACCCGATCGCAAGGACAAAGTCGAGTAATTCTCGGCCTCGACCTGCCAGTACCTATCTGGAGAGCCATATGGATTTTCTTCGTGAGAAAGAGGCCAGTGGAAGGCCCTCTCTATCAGACAAGCGACCGTCATTCTCGAGAGACGGTGCTGTCAAGGATGAGAGTTCAGATGATGAAACCAATATTGAATCAAATGTTGATTTCCTGAAGACGATGGAAGACAGCGATTCAGGGAAACATCACCATCGACGAAAAAGCAGCGGTCAAAAGAAGCGCTCCAGCTTACCATCTATGTCTTTGTCGGGCACTAAAAACCTCCTCGCCGGGAAATTCGGCGACGCCTTCAAGCGTTTCGAAAACAACGCAAACGCACCACCTCGAACGCCGAGTCCATTACAAGAAATGGAGCGAAAAGATCTCACGCCCATCGCCGGCTCGGAAGCTACAGACGGCCGAAGCGACGATGGGAACATGTTCGAGGATATGGAGAACCTTCCTCCTGAACAACGGCGCGAGATCGAACGAAGACGCCTCTCAATGGAAGAGAAGCGTGTCGCGAACGCTGCAGCTGAGTACCGCAAACGGCTCGCAGAGCACGGCTCAAGCACGGCACCGAAGAGTATCGGCGGCGTCTCACGCGCAACATCCATCCAGAACAAAGTCAAATCCCTCCTCGACGAAAACCAAGGCCCCTCACCCATCAGGAAAACAGCAGAAGGGTACGGGCGCTTTACCGACAACAACCCCCCTCCACCAACACAAAATCACAACTTCGACTCCACCTCGGGAGCAAATCCTTACACAACTTCTGCTAAACCTCCCATTACAAAGAAACCAATTCAAGCAGGAGGATCAGTGGGGGTAGGAAGTATCATCCATCCTCGCACCGCACCGTCAATTTCAAACGACATCACATTCAACAAACCCCGCACCTCTCAACCCCCTTCATCATCAAACTCAATGCCCCTCCCTATGCCGCTTCCGGCCACGGCCTCCAAAACAGGGAGCGCAAGACCGAATGCGCCGCCGAAACCGATGCATTTGAACAGCATCAGCACCGGTCCTGGCCCGGCTTCTGGCTCGCCGCCGAAGAGAGAGAAGCTGGTTGCGAGGCCGGATATGACGTCTAAAGAAAGGGAGGATGTTATCGCGGACTTCAGCAAGCGGTTTCCGAGTTTGAGTGGGATCGAGATGGTAGAAAGGAGTATTGATGCACCGAGGGAGGAGAAGGTGGGCTTGGGTGAGCGGGGAGTGAGGACGAAGGAGGTGTGATGTGGGTGTACATAGATATGGTTGGCGATTTGAGAGGCAGAATTGAATTCAATGTTTAGAGTTGAGTCGAGTTGGCGCTTTAGTCTTGATGTTGTGCCTGTGCTTGCCAGGCTGGACGTGAGTCATGTGAGGGACGAGTATCCATTCAACAACTTGTCTCTCGTTTCTCCTTGAATTTTACGTCCCGACGGATTAAACATATAAGCCCCGTCTTTTTCTGCTCGACCATCGTGAAGCAGACGAAGGCCGCACCGACCAGCTCCTTGAAAAACTCTTACTGTACTTGGTCAAGGAGACCCTGCCCTGGCTTCCACACCAGGAACCACTAGCCCCGCTTCCTCCTTGAGAAAGAGTAAGGAGCTTGGCTCACCAACGAGATCCTCTCAACGAATTACCGATAAATCCACACCAACCAAGAAGCCGAAGAACGAGGCAACCGCGGTTAAGGGACCATGGAGATAGACAGATCCCCGTGCCAATTATCGGGTACCCAGAGCACGCCAAGCATGCATTCTACTCGAGTTACCACGTCCTGCCTGTTACGAAACCATGGTCGACTCCATCGAGGCCAAGATCAACAGTGAGAAACACTTCAATCATCCGGCTGAGATGACGATCCCCTGGCCATTCTTGACCAGAAATGTTGGCCAGAGCACGCTCTACTCTTCGTTGCCAAAAGCTCAGCCAGCCCAATGCTTGGGGCTAGCGAGGAATTTCGTCCAATGACAACGATCCAGACGTGACAGCAAGTTCGTGTGAATATTTCTAGATCGGATGAAGTCTGCTGTCAACGATCACTGTTGTAAGATTACAACAATCTTTTGCCATCTCGCCTTATTGGGGGAGGCGTTCGTTGATCGAAGACTTTGCAACTCAGAGGAAAGCGGGGGTTGGCAGTTCCCAAGAGACGGGTGGGTAGCCGTTGCTCTTTATACATTACTGGTGAAGTATTCGCCGGCGAATCGATGAGGCATATGAACTATCTTGACGCCAGTTGTTTGAAACCACTGGCTCGCCGTATGGCGGAGCTTGTGGTAATATGTAAGATCTCTAGAAATATTTAAATTATGTGACGAGTTTCTCAGTCATCTATAGTCTTCGCTCTAAAAGTAAATACTTGAACTACACGATCGTCAACTTCATCAAATCATCCTGACTATTGGGCCACAACTCCCCAGACATGACCCCATGCACCCAAGCAGCACTGATCAAGCGGTATAAGCCACCTTCGCTTCTCAAAATCATCGGAAGTCGCATACCAGAACAGAGAAAGACTTGATCTCCTTGTTGAAGGTGCGCAGAGGCGATACCCAGTCGTCCCGAAGCAGTGGCGAAAAGACGATTGTAATTCCCTCTTTGAGACACGATCTGATGGATAGTTAAGTTTGCGCGTACCTCTGCTAGCTCTAGTAGAATCCTTCTTTCTTCGGCGTAATTGTCGTCCTCTGAGACCACTTCTTCTATCTTGTGTGAATTTGGATCCTCGTCGCTGTGACCAGTATTCGGTATGTGATTCGTAGACTGTGTAACAGCAGGAGCAATCACAGTGATCCAGGAGGAGAAAAAGCCCAAAAGTCGTTCCCATTTCCTCTGATCTGCATGAAACGCCAACGCCATCTCTTGCAGAGTAACCATGCAGAATGCGCCCAATGGATCTTCAAAGATGTATCCCCGGTTCAACACAAAGTCAATCCATACTCTGAACTGCTGTATAACTCTACGATAGCCTTCAAAGAAAGCCTTTTCATCAGCAATATTTTCCGGCCCGTAAAGCCCCCAGATCTCAATCTCGCTCGACACGAACGCTACCGTGTCAACGTGAACGCCAAAAATGCTTAATTCGCCTCCAGAACTGAACTCAAAACGCTCCGTGCTGTCCTTGGAAGGTGTAGTGAACTCGAAACCTGGGATCCAGCTGAACCAGCCGTTTAGAGTGTCAGGGACCCAGGAAGGTAGATCAGCCAATACTCGTGTCGTGGAGATATAGTAGAGAAGCTCAAGCGAGGAATCGTGCTTTATAATCGCCTCGGCTGTCTCCCGATATATTTCGGAAACCGATTTCTCGTAGTCGGGCTTTTTCAGCTGGATGCCATATCGTTGCAGTATGGCGTACAATCCGTAGATTTTATCCCTTGGCTCAGACCCTTCGAGTGTGGTAGCAACGAAGAAATGAGTTGCAATACCGATGTTTCGAGAATCACCAGTCTGTGCAACGCTCATTTCTATAGGTCCAAATGGATGCTCGTCTGGCAGCCGATACAAAATTTGATCCTGCTTGGTCCTGATACCCAAATATCCTCTCAGCATGTTCACAACCCTCAGTCGATGAAATTCATCTCCTGGATATTGCGTAAATCCAGAAGAAGCATCCCCTTGCGTCACTATATCTCCAATAGACGAAAGGTCATCCCAGGATATCGACTCAGACCCACATATGAGGACTGCATGTCTAGCAAGCACAATCTCCTGCAAAGTCCATATGCGATTGAACCAAGACCTGTTCGTGATACTAGCTGTAGGATTTCTGAACCCAGTTAACGATTCCGGAAACAGAACCGTTCTCGGAACACCGTCTGTGTGGTATCCAGCGGAGTACTCGAGATACCTAGATTGTTGCAGTTCCTGATACCTCGCCTGCACCTGGTCGGGAGACCAAGCAGCAAGCGCCGCAAGCTCATTAAGTCGCTTCATGTCCAGATCGGACCTAGCGTCTCCTTCGCCAAGCCAGATGAGGACATTGATGGCCCTTTCGTATATTTCACCCATGATTGTGACTTGCTGGCTTCGTTCTTCAAGAGAAATTTGGTTGATACATATAGAATCTACCCAGAGGAAAGTCTCCACTTCTTGGTAGTGGAAAAAGCTCAGAGCTGCGGCGCAATTCGCTGTGATCCAGAGGGCTTTGCCCTCGCAGAGAACGAACCTGGTAGGGGTTTGGGACTCCCATGCGTAAGAGACAGCAAAGTATGTGGGGAGGGCATCTAGTGACACTTGCACAAGTTGGCATTCGATGCATTCTTCTACGTCTGATGGTGAGTTGTTTTGGAGAAGCTTGAGAAGCCTGATGTGTCGGGAGTCTTTGAGTGGATGATGGGAATATTTTTCCGTCATGGATGCTGAGATTGATTCCTGGATTATGTATGATACTTGCTTTTGAAGAGACTTTAAAGGAAAAGATTTTTTGATATTATAGTAATTGGAAAAAGTGATAAGCTGAGAAATACGATCGGGAACCGATCCAGCTGAAAGCAAAGCGCTTAATCGTGACCCCTCAGCTCACCCGGCTTAGTCATCCAGGTGAGCCACAGCGATACGCCAATTTCGCCTCGATAATTCTAAGACTATATTTGATTAATTCAATATCAATTAATCTACACAATCTATATATATGCTAGTAGGCTTTTTTGCGTTCTTCTTCCACTCTTCAACCTTCCTATCTAGATTAGTAATCAATTTCTTCCACTCCTTATTGGCTGTGGCCACTTTTCGCTGAACTGCTGTATTCCTGATAGAATCGCGATATACTTGCTCCTCCTCATTACGCTCTACAATTTGATTTAGAGCCCATCTCTTATATATCACTCCATTCTTTTGAACATGCTTTCCACTTCCAGCCTTGCGACGAACCTTTTCTAGCTCATGTTGAGCTCTCAGTTCATCCCGTCGTTTGATAGTACAAGCCTCTCGAAGTCGAGGCTCTACCGCCTTTTGATATTTGACTAGTGCGTGCTGGTAACTTGGTGTAAGGGTACGCGCAGCCACAAACGTCGCAGCCACCAGCAGCGCAGCCACACGCTCAACAGCCATAGATTTTACCACATATAATTTTACCGAGATTACTATAACCACACCGCCGCTGACCAGGATCGTTGATCGCTTATTTGGAGGAGGTATCATCCTTTGTGGCGACGTCGTATAACATAGCGTGCCCTGGCCGCCACAGCACTAGCATTGACTTTTTAGCATTATAATAAAACTTGGAAATCCATATCTAATCGTTCTATAAGTTTAAAAAGCGAAAAGAGCTCAATGCTAGTGTCGCGGGTTAAAGGGTCCTACTACACTATAATAAAAGGCTCTTATAATTTAGGTAAGTAGCGACGACGCGATTGTACTTTTCAAAATTAATAGGTCGGGAGTGTTTGGGAGAGGTATAAAATACAACTAAAATAAAAATAAACAAACATTTTTACACGTTCACAGATCTTTAGTCGCTTGCACTCGAAGTACCTACGTTTTGTCTCGTTACAGGGTGCGTCTCGGCACGCAGGATGGACGTTAATCATGCACAACTTCCAATTAAGAAGAAACGCTGCAGGGGTCTTGCCATCGGTGCCTACGACTTTTACAGTAAAGTTATCCATAAGTACCGCGTAAGTTGATGTTCTGACCGCATGTCTCCGAGTTGAGAAGAGTATAAAAGGGTCAAAAATACCAGCAAGTACTGGTGTGTAAGTTCTTACGATGCCCCTGTTGCGATGCGCCGCATGAGTCACTCGGCATTCTTCGCTAAGCTCTTAAGCGATGTCAATATCTACCCCTTAAAGAGAAACGCCACAGCGTATACAATGGAAATTTGCGACTGCTGAGTTGTAAGTCAACCTTTGCACATCGCTGTAACAGAGATTTAATTGCCAGACGTACAGCTGACATTCCTCGACTTCATCATCACCCACATGCCCCAGCACGACCTGTGGCTTCACATGCAATGTCTCCAACCATTCAAAGCAACACCATTTTTCTCACTCCAGAAGAAGATGCTCGTCTGCGAAAGAACTTCAAAGACAGATTACAGAAATGTCGTGAGCTTTCAGGCCAACGACGCGTCCCTTCAGATCCACAATCTCTTCGAAGTCAAGTAATATACGCGGATTTGATGTCCGACATGCAACCTGGCCCGAAAGCACAGAATGGTGGAGCAGGCTCGATTGTTGCTTACGCCGTCGGTACTCCGTACCCGCCGTGCACTGTTCTCCTGCAAGATCTGAAGCCGATGGGAATGCATGAGTTGCGGATGGATACGCATCATCGCGGGCGTGTTCTTACTGTCAGTCGGTGGGGGGCGACGCCTGTGGTTAAGCTTAAAATTTGTTCTTGGACTGTCGTGCAAGAAGTTGGGGAGGGAGGAGAGGGAGGGGGCGAAGTGGACAGGCTGGAGGTGGGGCTCTTCAAGGATGTGCATGGTGTGGATATATTGGAGAGCGGGGAGGTTTTTAAGGTCTTGGAACCGTGGTTTACTGTTGGTGAGCAAGGAGAGCCGACAATCCGTATCGACCATCGTTCGGACCTTGTTTGCATTGATTGCACTCCTTCCACAGCGGATAAAATTGGTCAGTTTAAAAATACGAGGATAGAGGTCACGAAGATAGCGAGGGAGTACAAGGAAGTAGGCAATGCAGCGCTTAAGCAACGAAACCTGCCACTGGCCTATTTGAAGTATACCCGTGGTCTGGAAATCCTCGGGGCAGCAAAAGAAGACATAGCCTACGACCTCTTCCGCAACCGCGCACATGTCAACCTTCTGCTTGATCGACTAGATGGAGGAAAGAGCGATGCACTTGCCGCTCTCACTGGTCTTCCAGACCAGAAACACAGAGAGCTGGATGGCAAGGCGTATCTCCGCGCCGGTATTGCAGCTTATCAGTCTGGTGACTTTCAGGAAGCGAAGCACTTGTTTGAGGAGCAGCAGCGTTTGTTGCCAGGTGAAAAAGAGGCGACAACGAAGATACGTAAGACTGAACAACGGCTCAAGGAACAGGAGAATGGCTGTTATGACTTCAAGAAACTCAAGGCCAGTCTCCTGTTACCATCGTCGTCTCGTCATGGGACAAGGGTCGACGCAGCAAGCTTCACCCGCAACGTGGAGATCAAATCGAGTCCAGGTAAAGGTCGTGGACTGTTCACAACGAGAGGCCTGGAAGTTGGCGAGGTTATAATGGCCGAGAAGAGTTTCTGCATCGTGTGGGCAAATGAAGAGGAAGCGTTGACGAGTATGACGTATGATTTTCGCGATGACAAGATACGTGTGTTCCCTGCCGGTTTATGTAAATCTGTTGTTCGAAGACTCATCGACAACCCTTCACAAGTTTCCAAATTTTTAGACCTGTATAGCGATTACCGGGGGACTGAGAGTAAAGGGCAGAGCAAGCGAGACGGAGACTGGGGAAAGGCGATCGATGTATTCCAAGTGCATGATGTTGTTGCGAGGAATGCTTTTGGTCCCGATCCTAGGAGCGCCAGCGCAGGCCTCTGGATCCTCGCATCGTATATCAACCATTCCTGTCTCCCGAACTCGGAGAAAGAGTATGTCGGAGACCTCATGCTCCTCCGCGCTACTCGGTCCATCGCTGCTGGAGAGGAAATATTGCATGCTTACGATTTATCATCCGACTACGACGTGAGGGTGGAAGCGTTGATGAGGACGTGGGGGTTTTCTTGTGATTGTAAGGTATGTGTGGCAGATAAGGCGGATAGTGAAGAGGTGAGGAGCAAGAGGAGGGAGCTGGAGAGTGAGGCGGATGCTTTAATCGAGAATCGAGAAAGTAGTAGGCGTGCTGTTATGAAAGCGAGGAGGTTGATGAGGGAGATTGAGGGGACATTTGATGAGGAGAGGTATAGGGGGTTGCCGAGGATGGCGGTGACGAGGGTGCAGAAGTGGGTTAGTGAGGCTGTGAAGCGATGAGGAGTTTGAGAATTTTAAATGTTTATTTTTGAGGACTGAGGAAGCTGCAAGGCTGCACATACACACTTCCCCATTGGAACTGCATACTGGGCATCCGATCAAGGATGGGTCACCGTGACACATTATCGTCGATGGGTGCTCATTCTATATCACGCCGAACTTACTCTCAGCTTTGTGTCAAATCCGAGATGCAAAGGGTTTTATAAAGATATGGGCGAATGCAATGTGTATTAATCAGTCAGATACATCAGAATTCAATAAACAAGTGCAACAGGTGGGAACCATATATCCTATCGCCTGTCATACGATCATTTAACTCGGTGCGGCGTCCAAGGAAACCGACGCTATTTACGCCGTCTTAAAGCCTCTGGCGTATAGCCGACCACCTGCCTGTTCCCGCCGAGTGGCTATCCCACAAGTACAACGATACAAAACTTGAGAACCTGTGCAATGCCATTCAAAACCACATCGCCCAACACATACTACACGAAATATTCATCCCAGTGCCTTATTCATGTTAATCGAATGCAAATATCAAAATATCACAATCTACTGAGTAGGATCAAGTTTTATCTCCGCGCATATTTCAAACATTTTATCTGTTTTGTCAAGGTAACATGCAGATTTGAGACTATCGAAGGTATTTCTTTTTTCTTGTCGCTGCGAGTGCTCATTCGCCTGCTCGCTGTTATTCTTCCACAACGTCCCCCATAATCTCCAAATTTGGAACCTCCAACACCCTAATCTGCCCTTCGCCCTTCGGTATTTGCCATACTAAATCGTTGCTATTTTTGCGCTATTTTGGGAGACGGGTCAACATCCATGATTATCTCTCTTCCGCCTGCTTTCACGGGAGACATTATCTCAATACCTCGACTGGAACGCTGCCTCTGTGTTCTCGAGGAAGGACGCTGCGAGGCTCTAGATACTCAACTGCACATAATGCTTCTAATATGCGAGATTTTTTGTGGCTTAAAGCGTCCTGCAGTTCCGTCGATGCTTTCCAGTCTTTTTTCTATGGGAGTTCTTTGAAACCTTTGCACCACCACCGTTGCGTCGAGCCTTTAAACTCTTCTTTCAAGCACCCAGTATTGGAGTGCAAACCTATGGTTGAAGTAGGGTGAGTCATGGGTGCGATTGCGGATAATATGATCGCCTTCATGTGAACGCTTCTATATTGAAACTCAGAGACGACTTAAATTTACGCGATTCAGGGGTAAATTCGCTTCGATACGGGGTAAAGTAAACAGTGGCTGCAGCCCACAAAGGATACTCTTGGCTCCCATATTAAACCAGATGATCCCACGCTGGTTCTTCTGCACCCGAAACTGTGCTCATCGCTTGTTCTTTGATACTTCTTTTGTGTCGTCTTCCCGGATTTTGACCAACTCTCTGCAAAGACTCCAGGGTCTACTGCTTCAGCTCTGCCCATACAATGGTTTCTCATCGCCATTATTGCGTACAGATTCGCACCGTTTGTTTTCAATTACTAATTCTAGGAGTGACTATAAAACCTCATGGAATCAAAATAATTACCATTTATGGCCCATTGCAAAGTATCACTTGCAAGAATAAGCTCCCCACATCGCTCAAAATGGCGAGCAGAATCAAAGATACTAATAGAGTCTCAAATCACTACAATACCGTCGAAAATCTAGATGCATAATTGACCAAGAATAAGAGCCCAAGTCAAAGGTCTCCCGACTTCAACGATCGGATCGAGTGCACTAAAATTCAGTGATTCGCTACGACAAACAAACTATAATCCTGATGTTGGAGAACGGAGGCTAAGTAATGGAAAGGCCTTTGGTGAGAAGCCGAGACTAGAGGGATTCAAGTTCTCGAAATCGGTTTTTCGTATTATATGCTCGTTATTAAAGCGTTTGCTCAAAGTCCGAACCTATCTGATGGTACGGTGTAGCGTCATGTACACCTCCCCCTATTTCGCCCCGGGACTGTTAACAGGCTTCACCAAATGAATTGTTGGGCTTGGTTGTTTAAACAAGAGTTCGCGAGAAGCGTATCTCAATACAGTCAAGAATATATCGTTACTCTTTGTTCTTGGTATTCAGATCGATGCTGTGTCTCCTTTGTTCCTCTAGACGCACGCATGCATCTTTACCTTTCAACGCCAACTTATTAAATCTTCTGCCAATACAGCTAGGAGCGAAATCGGTGTCCTACTTAAATCTTTTAAACAGTTCTGAACGCACAGACGTCTTATCTTCAGTGTTACCCATGTCACTCAACCGCGCCCTTTCGGAACACGGGAAATTTGAATATTTTTCAATGTGCTTGGAAAATTGCAAAAACTTCTAGGATGACTGTACCGAGGTCGCTGATCACGAATAGCTACTCAAAAATTGGAATTTATGCTCTTATTGGGGTAAAATCAAGGTTTGAGCGGTTGATGAGTGGGCTTCTTCTAACCGGTGTATGGTGGGACCTGGTAAAGATCAGGAGGAGAGGTAGGGTGCAAAGGTGGACTTGATTCCTAAGATGCTAGGTTCAGGGCTCCTTAAATACTCGCTCGCGCGGCCGCTCTCGCTTAGAACCAAGCTAAGCCCTCACACCGGATATATTGTTTTACCGAACGCCGAGAATGAGACAAAGGTCGTGTTCTCAGCCTCGACCTTTCAGCTGATGGTGGGCATCTTCATTCCTATTGTTATATCCACAAATCATCCCTGCCCACAAGACATCTGAAGCTTAGGCCTCGCTGGTCTTTCTTTCTTCTACAAAAATTGCCATTAGGAACCGTTGGGACGGCTCGTGAGCGTGCTTCAGCCAACTTTAAGACCCATATCATGGACGCTAGCAACATCGCAAGAATCCAACTCATCAAGAGTTGGATTCAGGCTTGCAACCAATCCCACGGTGGCCACTGTATATCGACTCCTGAGACTGGTGCGCGTATTGTAGGCCCAGTATGGCTAATCGATGTACAAGCTCGATGCTTACGAAGAGCTACTCCTTCCGACCAATATCTCTCACTAAGTTACGTTTGGGGATCTCCTCAGGATGATGCTAAGATATTCCAAACAACAAGGCAGAGCATCACACACTTCCAACAGGAGGGTGCATTTGCCGAGGATGACTCTGGAATGCCACAAACGATATTGGATGCTATTGAATTGACTAGACACCTCGATCAACATTTTCTCTGGGTTGATAGATTTTGCATCGTTCAAGACAATAAAGAAGAGAAGGCCGAGCAAATTCGGAACATGACCCAGATATATGCTAACGCGTATCTTACTATCATCGCTGCTGGTGGCGATGCAAAAGATAGGCTATCCACAGACCCACGCCTCAACAATAACCCTCAGCCGCAATCGCAATCGCATCAGGCCTTGCTAGACTCCGCAAATTGGAATACGAGAGCTTGGACTCTTCAAGAAATGCAGTTCTCTCGACGGGCTGTTTTCTTCTTCGAAGATGCCTTAACTTGGGAGTGTCACTGCGATCTATGGGAAGAGCATCGCCAATCTTCATCACATACAGCGATAAACAAGCTCGAGCAATGCCTAACTCAGTTCTCAGAATTCTCTTCAGGGGATCAAAGGATCACATGGCCTGATATGGAGCAATATGCACTTCTTGTTGCGAGGTTCAGCACAAGAAAGGTATCAAAGGGGACGGATACACTGCCCGCGTTCTCCGGAATTTTAACATTCCTATCTGGGTCATTTCCAGGTGGGTTTGTCTATGGGCTGCCTGCCATGTTTTTTGACGTCGCCTTGCTCTGGCGGCCCACTAAAAAACTTCGAAGAAAGAGCGACCATCCCTCCTGGTCTTGGCTTGGCTGGGATTTTGGCGATACAGAGATAGATCTGACCCTGTGGAGAGCTGCGTTAGACTACGTTCTTGAATCTCAACGCTGGAGACGTGGTCAGTACCTCCCGCGATTCAAGTCACCTTATTCCACTACAGTGACCCCCAGGTTATGTTGGACACTGGGGGACCATATCACTATTGAAAATTCTGGCTTTCGATTCCGATACTTCAATCAACATTTCGCTCCACCTTGTAATGCGCCCACAAAGCTCCCTCCTGGGTGGAAACTGACGCAATTTGCATTTCAGCATGAAAGCGATGCTCGGACATATTTCACGTATCCAATTCCTTTACAATTAGAGAATCCAGCGCCGTCGGAGATAAATGAAAGATATCTGGAATGTGGCCGCATTCTTTCCTTCAAAACGACCCGAGCCTGGTTCAAAATAGAATTCTATTGCTACAAAAACCCACATTACGGTTTTGATCGGGATATTGCAATTGGAAACATACTTGCTGCCGATGGCACGTGGGCAGGGCATTTCCGATCCCATGATGGGAACCTTGGACTTTCAAAGTACAATTTCGATGGATCCGAGAAACTCGAGTTTATCTTCATTTCAGAAGGCAAGGAGCGGGATGGGTCACATCTATTTGATAAATCTTTCTTCAACAAGCATGTCAATCGGAAAGGATGGCTTGAATTTGTAAACGTCCTCTGGATTGAATGGAAAGGAAGGGTCGCAGAAAGGAGGGGGCTCGGCCATATTGTAAAGAAGGCTTGGGAAAAGCAACCAAAGGAAATTATACCAATCCTCCTCGAATAGAGAAAGGATAGAATCCCCAACAAGAAAATTATGGGTTTCGAGGAGACTCTAGAAGGTTCCCAACTTTTTAATTAAGGAGTTCGCTAATTATTGCGCTATTCGTCAATCGCTCTTCGCTTGTAATTTTCCTTATAACTCATCAATGCAATATAGTCACTATTTAGAAGGAACGTTTTCAAAGTCACCTTGGTTGCCGGCCTGACTGAAGCGTTCCAATATTGTGGGATTATGCATTTGCCATCTGGGCCGCGGACATCATAATATCCCTTCTCGATAGAATCACCGACAAGAGGCATGCCCTTCATCACCTGCTTGATCAAAGCTTCCATCTCCTGTTACTCATTATTAGTTATCGGGCTTCCACAATTATAGCTTTAGACGTATTCAAGAGATTTACCTGCCATGTTTTTACTTCAGAAAGCGGAAACGTGAATTCCCGCTCGAAGTCATCGACAAAGTATATCACCTGCTCCATTTTTGGCTGTTTTTGTACCGTCATGTCAGACCAACTCCAGTACTGAATGGAGGACGGAGGTGGCAGTGTTGCAAGGCCAAATGCGAGAACAAGGTCCCTGCATTCCAAGGTTGAGATGGGAGGCGATGGGTTGATATTGGGCTCTCTCTTAAGTTTGAGCATCCTGATCAGTTGACCAGTCGTGCGAACAGCCTCCTCAAGTTCTGACGGGACTTCCATATCGACCTCGAGAGTGCCATCGCTGTCGGGAAGAGCGACTATATCGTAGGTTAACCTTGTAGCTGCGGAGTTGTCTTGCGTAAAAGTTTCATCCGCCTGTGATACACTTTCCATAAGAAGCGGGAGGACATTCCCAGAAGGACCCTCAATTATAGCACACCTTGAATCAGAGGTCCGTGATGTACGGAGAAGAGATTCGGCTTTCAAACCCAGTAAGTGTCTGGATAGTATTAGTACTGGAGGGAGTTATATATTTCCTTTCGTGGGGTTGCTTACTGCATGTCTTCTGAGGAGTCATTCTTTCTCGACTCTGTGTATTCCACCACACTAATCAGAGTCAGAAGCGTCGTCTTCAACGACTCCACATTGTTCCTTAGTGCAATAACCTTCGACTTTGAAAACAGCCATTTCAGCCGCCCGACAAAAGGAAGCCTTCTCTCTGGGTCTTCGCTCAACCATCGTGGCGCAATGTTATTAATTACTTTGGCCCGGTCGATGATCACATCTCTGGTAGCCTCGATGAGCTTTTCTGCAATCTCTTTGAATCCTTCTATCTTCGAGACCGACTGCTCAACGGCCCTGCCAAACATGCTCAAACATTGCGAAAATATCGAGATCTCCGCAGCCAAGGTTGAGATATCTTCTTTCGATGAGATAATTACATCAGCAACTTGGTAAAATGTCAAGGACAACTTGGCACTTGCGCTAATAAGGCTTATGACAGAGGCGGTTAAGCAGACAGGTTCGGGCATTTGAATTCAAGGAGATTGAAATCAGGTACAGGTTTAGGTACAATAAATATAATGAGAATGAAAAGTTCGTCTTGAAAAAAGCTTTATAGCGGAGTTTTCCAAGCCTGCCAACTTCAACTAGCTCAGCCACGGGTGAGCCTTCCTCCAGGCAGCAGGCAAGGCGCGGTTTCTAGACCACTCCAAGAGCAAGAGTAAAAATTACGCGGAGCGAGTAGATCGACTCAAATGAGCGCGTTGTGGCTGGAGGTGGCGCAACACAGCCTCCGTCATTGACATCCCACCTACAGTACAGCACTGCCCCTGCCAGGCTGGACCCTAGGCGCAATCCTCACTACCGAGAAACCGTTTCTATCTGTATTAAACACAAGTTTTAATTATAGTTGCACTGACTAAAGCTCAATCTGCTTTCGGAATTTGGTCAATTAAGCTTATTCCCTCGGACCCTCTGTCTCATTTTGCGACGTTTTTAGAACGGCTCTCTTTATATAGGTATCCGTATAAAAAAGGTTAAATAGAAAAGAAAGCTTATGCAACTTATTGTTAGTAAAGCTCACAGGACGAAGAAGATCAGTGCGCATCGTGTTCTTGCTCTATCTAATGGGTCAAATTCAGCTAAAATCGTGAAGACAAGTACTAAGAAGTGCAGAAATTAATCATGAGGGGTAGGCAAGACAATGGACTTTTTTCCACATCATAACAGACAACATATAATTTCATTCTCTCAGCATCACCGTTTTGCGGTTTATTATGGAAGGATAACCCCTTGCTTTAGGACTACTATGCCGTAAATCTCAGCTTAGTCATGGTAAAATAGACGATTGGGCAGTATATCAAGGGCATCCGCCGATAGGCGTCACAATAGCGGCAAGTTGACTTTCAATTCCAAACCATCGATAGAATATCTTGAGGCGGCAAGCCTCTCTATTGGCCTACATTAACCCACTCGCCCTCATCCTTCCATAACTTCTTCTCTTTCCTCTCCTTCCTCTCCTCATCACTCACGACGTCCCAATCCGGGTCCTCTCTCACCTTAACCCACTTGCCCTTCCCACCCGTCTTACCCCCGTTCTCAGCGCTCTCTTTTCCGGCCTTTTCTTCCTCGGCAACATTGCCCTCTGTAATACTCTCAGGGGTCGAAGCTTCCTCACTGTTTCCAAACGGCCACAAAATTCTCGAAAGAAGTCCGTTCTTGCCCCTTTTCACGGCCAGAGGCGCCTCTCCATTTGGAGCTGAAGGCCCTGCAACCGCCCACCTTTCTTTCTTTCCCAGCGTGTCATATGAGACCTGTGAGTTTGAAGGTTGTTCGAGTATTGGTTCCTTTGCTGGTAACTGGCTGATGTTTTGAGAGGTGGACGCTGGCTCAGATTCAGGCGCAGCTGGGGTCCCCGTCAAAGCCAGGGCCTTCAAGCCCCTCTCAATCTCATCAGTACTTCCGCCCCAATCTTCAGTCGTAGTTGAATTCAACACCTCGTTTCCTCTTACCTCTCCGTTGTCCCCTCTATCAGGAACCAGCCTTTCAAAGTCCCTGAGCTTTTTCTCGGCACCTAGGTTAAGAGGACGACATTTGCTGCAGAGCTCTTTGATTTGTATTTCCATGGGTTTGGAAGCCATGTTGTTGCAGCGTTTCTTGCTGGCGATTAACCGATCGTAAGGGGAAATCTGTGAGAGGGTTGGGCTAGTGGTGGTGCTCGAAGACACCCCGTAGAGACAGGGCGAGGTGTGCGTTATGCGGGGCGATTGAGAAAAGGATTTGTGGGTACAGATGTAGATGCGGAGGGTGTAGTGGCACTTGTTCGTGAAATCCGGTGTTGGGTTGACGCTTGGCTGGTTGGATCTGTTGGGGTGGGGCATGTTGAAGTTGAGGAGCTTCTCGAGTTCTTTGGGATTGAACATTTGTGCTTTGGTGGGAAGTTTCGGGCGATTTTAACGTTGAAATAGATGGGGAAATACTTGCAAGGGTGGAAAGGAACGGAAATCACGTATAGAACAGACGGCGACGACATGTTGAATCATCCTTTTAGTCACGGTGAAGATAGTGCGGGACGTGAATGGTGGTTACGAAGATTGAAATATGTTTGCTTGCATGTGAAATGTTACTGGAGGTCTGAATATAGTTCCCCTCACGCAGTGTATGGAAATGTGATCTTCTTAGCTCATCCACTTCAACACTTCTAAGCGCCGAAGATTCACTGTCCACTCCGAGGACAATCTCAATGTGCCAGAGATTTGGGGACACTGAACCGAGTTGCAACAAGGCTAACTGCCAGGACTGCTAGGGTTCATACTCAATTTCAAAGACAACTCCATTGTCCCAGAAATTTGGTCCATTGAAGTTTTCGACGGTATAACTTTAGGCCCGTATACGTTCACTAGAATGGAGGTTTTCTGTGTGTTTTCGTTTTCGAGGTAGTGTGGTTATTGCAGTTTTACCAAACGATCACGGAAGCAACTTCTGAGAGCCTCCCCCCACGTGGATCTCCACATCCAATGGAACCTCACAGATGCATGTGGAAGAGGGGTTGTGGCTGGCTTTTGATAAGCCATTCATTGGCGAGAATGATTAGGCTTAATCGGCACCAGGTCACACGAGCAAGAACAAACGTGCATATCGCCCGAGACTTGCGGTGTTATCAGAAGCCATTTATGATTCAGGGTGTGGACACGTTTTTGGTTGCCTACTTAAGCCGCGTCCTTGTCTTCTTCCCCGCACTTCCGGGGTCTCCCAACTTAAAGCCGACCTCGAAGAAAGCAATACTACAGCAATCAGAGTCCTAGAACACGATTAAGAAATGGAATCTCCAGAAACTGGATCAGACTCGACTTGCCCAAGCTGCGGGACTGTAGGTATTGGGGGAAATCCTTTCCTCTTTTTGACTGTTTCATAAATTGCTCCTTGAGACAACGTCCTCACCCGAACGAACTCTATTTTGGGCAATTGCTAACTCCCCCTTTATCCAGGGAGACTTCCATGGTTTCTGCCATTACTGTCAGTACGGCCTTGGTTCATGAGACTTTGCGTGGGGGGAGGGTGTTTGGGTTTGGTGGGAGCATACGCTTGTAGGACTTGGCCCCCTTTTTGATGGACACAGGGGATGACGGATTGAGACTTTTTCGCCATGCAGTCGCCTAGCAAACTGATGCTGGATCAGAAACCCTGATACCTGGGTGCAGTGAACGAAGCGGAACAACCGAAAGATCTTGATTGTACGACAAACCATCGAGAGAACATTGCCTGCCTCGAGGCACCCCCCAACCCAACGAATGTTTGAGTACAGCAACGTGCAATATACAACGCTTCCAATCAGCAAGTAGACCGTACCCGGAGAACCACCTTCAATTACTTCTTTCTTCGTGCAAACCGACCGCCAAAGTTTGCCTTGGATACGTGGTGCTCCGCCGGCTTCGACTCATCGACAATGATATCTGAATCAAGATCCAACGCTTGATCTTCTCCATCGCTCGATTCTGTTTCCTTTCCACCACCATGCGCTACGACTTTTCGATCACCGGGGCTGTCTATCGATCTCTGCCGAGCCGCTGTCGCTTCCCTGTGTCTGTACTTGCGTACAGAGATGGGCTCATTGAGTTGCGCTGGGACTCGGTGGAAGTAGTAGTCTTCCTCGGAGGGTTCGCCTTGGCATGAGCCGTTCTGGAGGAACCAGTCTTCTTCTCGAGGCTGACCTCTGTCATTGCCTATGTCCCAGCGACATGACACGCTACAGTCGACATGAAGATATGAGACAAGTTGCTTGGGCTTGCAGGGCCGTCGGGACTCCCATGATGAGCAGCGATGAATAGGGTTGTTGGATGACTTTTGAGCAATGCAGCCGCATTTGTATTGCCTATAAATTAGCGTTGTATTGTAAATGGATGGTATACGGGGGCTGGGCATACCATGCATAGGAGAGACACATTTTGGATTCAGTGGGTTTGTGATCTGCATGAAGTTTGCCATTGATTATGAAATCTGGAAACAGAGCAAAAAGCGACAGGTTAAATAGTTAAATGCACTTATGATTTCCTGCTTCTTTGTGAATCACCGAGGGGAGGATGGCTGATTCAATGCGAGTCCTGACACGCAACGCAAACCCAGTATTTTCGCGCAAGCGTCAACAAGGAGGCCACGTACAATTGATACGATATCGAAAATTGAAGCAGCAGTAAGAACCCATGTTCCCCAGAGCACGCAGGCTGCTATCTCCCAGATTTGCCAGATTGCACAGGAAAGGAGCTATCCCTCTTAATCCCAGGTTTCTTGTCTTTATTTTCCAACGTTTTATCTTTGGGGAATGAAAGTTCAGTGAACCTGAACTCCGAACCATCCGTCATCATCCATTATGAGTGAGACAAGGTCTGTGAATAATGTAGAGAAACTTGACTCTCAATCTGAATGGAAACTTATGAGTGAGGAGAGACATCGAAGCCAGTTCGTACACAAACTCGGTCGCAGGGCAACCAAGGCCGATTTACAAAGCCCTCATGATAAACCACTTCATTTCCACATCTTCGTTTCAGACATTTTCAAGAATTCGGATTCGAGATCTTGCCCATCCTCGATTCACTCAACTCGACGAATCAGGGAGCACTCTCGACTTCTCCCTAGATAATTGAATTGAATAATATTGATAGCATGACACCATTTGGTGTAGCAGTGGAGGTTCTGAGGACACTCTTGTCTCTCTTCTGAATTTTTCGTGAGTGAATTGAAATCCGACTTCGCAATGCACGTGACCTTCTTTTTCTAGCGCCTCGATCCGCGCCTACGCTAAGCCAATCTAGAAAATCGTCGACTCACCTCCTCTTCTTCCTTCCCACAATCACTATCTCACAAACATCATCCACATCACAAAATGGCGTGGAGACAGCAAGGAAGCACAGGTTCTAACAACATTCCCTTGGGAAACAAGCGCAGATTCGGCGGTGCCGGTGACAGCGCATCCCCTCAGCACGACAGCAATGGATACCAAGGTTCTGGCGGGAGCTCCGATGGAGGCTTCAAGCGTGGTCGCAGCCCCGTTAGATGTAAGTTCAATACTTCCCGTGGACGCGCATCGATTAATGATTGTTCTGCAGCTGAAGATCCTTCCGGTGATGGAGCCAGGAGACGCAAGAAGAGAAATCGTTGGGGCGACGCCACTGACAACAAGGCTGCTGGCCTCATGGGACTTCCGACTGCCATCATGGCAAACATGACAAGTGAACAACTCGAGGCTTATACTCTTCATTTGCGTATCGAAGAAATCAGCCAAAAGCTTAGGATCGAGGATGTTGTGCCTGCCGATGGCGACAGGCAAGTTTTTTCCCCAACTCGCAACATTGCCGAGGCTAACATTTAATAGATCCCCATCCCCTCCTCCGCAGTATGACAACTTCGGTCGCCGTGTCAATACCCGGGAGTTCCGATACAAAAAGCGCCTCGAAGACGAGCGTCACAAGCTGATTGAGAAAGCGATGAAAGTCATTCCTAACTACCATCCACCACAAGACTATCGCCGTCCCACTAAGACACAGGAGAAAGTTTACGTGCCAGTCAATGACTATCCAGAGATTAACTTCAGTATGATTGCTAACCCTCTAACATTTCTAACCTGTTCCCCCCACCCCCCCCCCCCCCTATTTCATTACTGTGTGGCCTTGCGCGGCATTTGAGAAATGCGGCGCCCTGTCATCACTAACCCGTCACTCAATACATTTTGCTATTAGCTTTTGATCATACACTAACACTTAGCTTGCGCTTTACTAAAGTTGGCTTACTTATCGGTCCTCGTGGAAATACCTTGAAGAAAATGGAAACTGAGTCCGGTGCCAAAATTGCCATCCGAGGAAAAGGTTCCGTCAAGGAAGGAAAAGGTCGTTCTGACGCCGCTCACACCAGCAACCAGGAGGAAGATCTGCACTGTTTGATCATGGCCGATACCGAGGAGAAGGTCAACAAGGCCAAGAAGTTGATTCACAACATCATAGAGACTGTAAGCCCCTCCCCCCGCCCGGCGAAGTGTTTCATAATTCAGCTCTAACCATCATAGGCTGCCTCGATTCCTGAAGGCCAGAACGAACTCAAGCGCAACCAACTTCGTGAGCTTGCAGCACTCAACGGTACGCTCCGAGACGACGAGAACCAAGCTTGCCAGAACTGCGGTCAAATTGGTCACAGAAAGTACGATTGTCCAGAGCAGCGCAACTTCACGGCCAACATCATCTGTCGCGTCTGTGGAAATGCAGGACATATGGCCAGAGATTGCCCCGATCGGTATGGATATCGCCGCTACTGTCGATAAATGAGAATGCTGACTTGTGGCAGACAACGTGGTGCCAACTGGCGCAACGACGGTCCTGGAGGTCCCCCTGGCCCTGCAGCTGCAGCTGGGCGTATTGGGACTGGCGATGCTGTTGACAGAGAATATGAGGTATGCCATCTAACCTTTATAATTAAACCAAAACTAACGTGATCTAGCAACTTATGCAAGAACTTTCTGGTGGTGCACCAGCCAATGGAGAAGCTCCTCGACGCATTGAAAGCGGACCCGGTGGAGGCTATGATCAACCACCTCAAGATGATGTCAAGCCGTGGCAACGAGGACCTACTGGCGCAGCTGCTCCATGGCAGAAGAGGGATGACCGTGGATTCGACTCTCGTGATGCGGCTCCCGCTGGATCTGCTGCTCCTTGGGCTAGAGATAGACCTCGTGGCGATGGTCGTGGCGCCGACCCTTATTACGGAGGCGCTGGCTCTGGCGCTGGCGCTGGCTACAATGCCCCCGCTGCTGCCAACCCGGCTCCATGGGCTCAGCAGGCTCCAGCTTACCCAGCCGCCGCTCCATACGCAGGATATGCAGCTCCTGGCTACTCCGGCGGTTATCAACCTCAAGGAGCTCCACCCGGCCTCGCCGCTCCGCCTGGATTGAGTGGTGCTGGGCTCAGCGCTCTCTTACAGCAATTCGCTGGCAGTCCCCCACCACCACCCCCAACCTCGGCAATCCCTCCTCCGCCACCTGGCTCAGCACCCCCGCCTCCTCCTCCGAGTGACCAACCTCCTCCCCCGCCACCTGGAAACTAGGGCTGTACTGAATCTGGATTGCTCACCACTAACACATGATGCCCGTTTCATAGGATGGACTCTGTATGTAGATTGCTTTGGCCTGGCTTCAGCCTGGCTTCGCTGCTTTGCACTTGCACCCTGAATTTAATTGCTTCCTGCGGATGTGCTGACTGCAGTACGTAATTTGTAGTTTTAGAAATAGAGCTTGTTGCTCGCCTATTTTCTCCTCGTGATATTTCTTTTCAATTCGATGTTGATGATCTCTCGTTCGTTGCAGAAAGATCTGCACATGGAATGTAAAAGACCTGCCTTGTTTTTGACACGCTATGCTCTCCTTGATCCAATCCTTGAGTCAAACATAGCAATGAAGGCGGGCAAAAAATCGAGACATTGAAGTGAAGTCAATTAATGTCCAGTGGCGAGGGGTGGCGAGGGGGAGGGGGAGCTACTTGTCAAGCAATGTATAGCTCCCAATGGGACACTCCCGCCCGCCTTTCAGGTTTCTTTGTTCCTGTTAAGTTGGGATATAGGGAGATGCTGCTCTCTCATTGTTCATGTCTTAGTTGGGATATTAGAAGTTCAGTGCCAGGCGGCGTCGAGACCGCCTCGACGCCACAGGCTGTTGTTCAGTGCACAGCAGTGAAGCCGGACATCGCTCAACATGATTGTGACTGTTATGCAGTGGACGATGTTCCTCCTGGGTGATACCCATCACAGACACTTTCCGCAGGCAACACACAAAATCAAGATCAAATGTGCTCTCCACAAGGACATACTGTCCAGTGACTCGATGGCTCTCGAGACTTTGGAGCTAATTGTGACCGGTGTGATTAAGGCCAATGACAGTGCGCTTCGGTGCAAGGGAATCGGCGAAGCAAGTTATAGATAGGGGTGGCTGTGAGCCGATACGCAAATCGCCTGGGAATCTTCACTCTAGAGATCATAACGCAAGTATTACCATGTCCGCTTCTTCTAGCTAGGAGATGTGATAGACTGTGCTACTTGCTGCCCCCTTACTAGTTTCAAGGCAAGCCTTGTGACATCCAAGGCCTTGGGCACAACATCATTGCACTCGATTCCATGAACCACAATGTCATCGAAATCACTTCATTAACGAATTAACGGGGCTCGCGAGACAAGACCTTGCCAATTTCTTGGATGACGACATCTTTCTTCGAGTGCCCAACAAACCCAAACCTTTTAAACCATCTCTTCAAGCTGATCTTATGTAGGCATTAAGCACAACTAGCGGTATCTCTCTCCACAGACTCGCCAGCCGATATCGCTACAAGGATCAATCCAGATAGCTGGCCAAAGTCCCACAATGTCTGGCAACGCAAGATCCGGTGGACACTTAGGACAACAAGCTGGTCCAAGTTCTGTACCGGCCGGCTCTACAAGCAACACATCCGGTGGGCTGGTTTCAGTCTCATCTTAGGGGTGTGGGACACTTGGCCAGCTGGTGCAGATGCCAAAAAACACTCTGACTACTTGCACCGGATTACCCTGTTTCTTCTTCTCCTTAGGGAGGCTATTTTGGCTGTTCTCATCTAAGAATAAAGATCGTGCTCTTACCTTCTCGTACCTCTTAGGGGGGGATCTCTTCCCAAGCTTCTCCCAAGATCAAAGGACGTTCTCTTTGCTTCTTAGTCAGGCTTTTGAAAGAATATTCTCTGTTAGGCAGCTTTGTATCTGAAGGGGCTGAGAGGATATCGGGACCGCTCTTGGAATACAAGAATACTCCTGCTTAGGTTAAACTCTCCTCCCTCAACATGGCAAGATCTTGCTTTTATTTTTTGCATTTGCACTTGCACTTGCCTATGCGACCATGATAACTTTACCAAGTTTTCCCTTAACAAGCTGGGCCTTTGTCAACAAAGAAGTCACACTGTTGTTGTCTTTTGACCTGAAGCTGCAGTGATCACTAAGCGTACACCTTTTTATCGCTTACCTCGTTGTCGTCACCCCGCTGCCGTTCACCCTCTTGTCGAAGTTGAACACTTGGAATGAAATCCGCTAGTCTAACTTTGAGCATCAGGGCAGCGACGAGGCTGTCATTCCGCCTCGTCTCGATAAAATGGGCACTAGCAAAGTTGAAAATATATTCAACCCCCATCAAACGATCTCTGTGTCCACCAACCTTCCCTATCACACCAACAATCATGTAAGTTCCAACATGGTCTACATTGTGCAAGCAATCTCTGATACAATTGAGTAATAGCAAACATGGCCTCGAGCGAACCTTCCACCGTCATGGACACTGCTTTGTCTTTCGGACTGGCCGATCTCCCCGGAGACCTACGACTTGAAGAATTTGCTCAGTTCTCCTTGCTGCCCATCGAGCTGAGGCTGAAGATCTGGGCTCTCAGCTTGCCCGGTAAGCATCCATCAGATCTCCGCTCTATCTTATGGTGCTAACTGACTAGCCAGGTCCGCGAATCGTCGAGTTGTTTTGCGAAAAGTGGGAGTTTGAGGAGGAGGGGTCAGGCGAACCATCCGTCTCGTTTTTGCGTTGCCGTTCGATGCATCAAGTCCCTGCCGCGCTTCATGTGTGCCGGGATTCTCGCCAAGAAGCATTGAAGCAATATACTCCTAGCTTTGGTTGCGGCTCGAATAGCGAAATCTACTTTAATTTCGCCACCGATACACTCGCCATCACCTGTTGGGGTCTGAACGGCGCGGACCATCTCATGAATGATTTTCTCGAGCACGCGGTGGGACTTAGAAAGGTTCGAAAGATGGCAATATGTACGGCAATCGATGAGTATCTATACCAATATCTCGGCGGTCGGGTACCATTATTGAAGTCATTGGAGACCTTGATCATGATGGACGATGGCCACGAGATCAAAAACCGGGAATCTCTACAGATCGACTTGCAGGCTGGGGAGCCACCCTATCTGTCACGGGAAGGGGCAGAATTGCTCGAACAGTGGAAGAAAAGTGGTCCAAACAGAGAGGTAGTCTATGGGAAATTGATTGAGGGTGGGAAGGATTGAGGGTGTGGAGGGAAGTCCGTTGTACCCTGCCAATGCTTGACATCGGGTTCCTAGTCAGATATGGAAATTGACATCTCTTCTCGACATTTGAAAGTCCCTTTGAACTGTGGTATATTAATAATCAACTAAATACTAAATGTCTCCTTGAGCTACGGTACATTTTGAATCCACTCCCCCTTGGATGTCCCTCGAGTTGCGGTACACTTAAATGCAATTAGCCCCTACACGCCTCTCGGGGTAGGTCATATTTAGAGTTTGTTCCCCTCTTAAACCTCCAAATGTGGTACATTAAAATACACTCCTCCCCTCCCCCCAATATCCCATAATGTATGGACCACTGAGAATCCGTTCCTTCCTAAATGTACCTTCAGGTATGGTACATTCGAAACACCTCCGACCCAATTTCCCAAATGCAGGGCACATTCAATATCTGCTTCATCTTAAATGTCCCAAGAGTTGCGGTGCTTTCACGCAGAGAGCGGGAACAAAATAAAAAAAACCAATAGAGAGACAATTGTTCCATTGTCTGCAGAATCTCAAGCATCAAAACTCCATGCACCTATCTAAAAATTGATTTTCATCCCCTACCCACAATCACTTCGTCCTCCGCCGTTTCTCAGGTCTATCCCGTTCCGATCTCCACCACCCGCTTTTATTCCACTCCTCAATCTGAGCAAGCGCCGGATCAATTCGATGAACACTCGGGCCTCGTGGGCCCCTATTCGCCGCCGCCAAGCTCCTCATCCTAGCCCTACGCTCTTGCCAAGTTTCAAAAGCGCCTACGTATATTAGCATATTTTTATAAATTTGGGGAACAAAGAGCTTACATTCAAAAAGCCTCGTTTGCAAATCCTCCAGCTCTGTTTTCAGTTTGTCAATGAGGGCTGAGAACTTCTGATATTTTGGCGACTTGTCGGTGTTGCTGTGGTTCAGGGCGTCGATCTGTAGCTTGTGATTTGCTGCTTGCTGTTCGAGAGCGGCGATCTTTTCTTTTTGGGTGGTTATTTGGTTGTTCAATGCCTCGATCTCTTCGTTGCATGCCCGATGAGGATTAAAGTTGTTGTTATCCATGGGTAGGGGGCTGTCCTCGCTAGCACCGTTCCTTGCATTCCCTTGTTGCTGTGTATATTGTTTGACGTTCTCGTCATCATCGCCGCCGCCGTCATCGTCTTCCTCTTCGTATGCTTCCACCTGCTTTTTCAGACGTGTTATCTCAATCTCAAGACCAACGATCTGGTGCCTAAGTTTCGCGACCTCGGCTACACAATCCTCTAGTTTCTCATCCGGCTGGTTTGGAGCTGGTCTCTTCCGACTTCTCAGTCCCGTGCTGGGAGATTGAGCATTGAGATCAGCCAACTTCTCTTCGCACTTCGCTTTTTTCAAGCGCTCTTCTTGCCAGGATTCGAAATTCTTATTTGCAGCTTTCCGTGATGACTCCGCCCTATTTTTCTCCACCACGAGCTCAGCTTCTGCTTGAGCTAACTGGTCCTGGAGCTCCTCGACACGGTGAGAAATGGCGTCCGTTGCTTCAGCTGTGTTTGCCTTCTTCACGAAATACTGAAGCTTCTGGTGGAGCGCCGCCTCCTCTGCTTCGCACTTTTGCTTCTGTGTCGCGAGCTGCTCCTGGAGTTTATCTATTTCTTCTTGACAATGGTCCAGATCCTCATTAAGAGCATCAATATGCTCATCGTTGGTAGTGGCATGCTTTCGGCAGTCTGCTAACTCTTTCTCCAGTCTTGCAACTTGATCCTTTAATGATTGCACCTGATCCGGGACGGGTTGGTCTTGGCCCGCAAGCCCAGCTTCCAATCGTTCGATTTCTTCGCAGCGTTTCTTCAAACTTTCTTTCAGGCAAGCCGTTTCCTGGATATCCATTTCCCGTGTTTCCAGGCAGTCAGAAAGATCTTTGTTCACCTGCGCAAGAAGATCGTTGAACTTCTTGACTATTGCTTCGTGAGCAATTTCGCTGCTACTCAGCTTCTCCGTTAGCTCCCAGATGGTCCCTCTGTAGCCAGCCTCTTTCTGCGCCCGTTCCTTTTCTAGTTCTTTGTCTGCGTCCAAGTCCTGTTGCCGAACGGCTACTTGGGCTTGAAGCAGTTTTATCAGACGGTCTACTTCTTCCTCGCACTTTTCCAGTTTGTCGGTGGCATCGTCGCGTTCATCCCTAATTTTTTGAACTCCGATCTTCAGAACAGCCATCGATTCAGCTTCCTCAGGGTTGTCAACCTTCATTTCGTGCTCTTTCTTGCATTTCTCCAGCATTGCCCTGACCTCCTCCAGAGTCTCTTTGAGGTCCCGGATCTGTTGACGGGGATTTTGGAATTCCAAGTCTTCGTCAAGCTCGGAGTCGCTGAAGAATGTTTGGTCGTTCCTCGCAGCTTCCTCATACTTGATCCCAAGAGCCTTCAACTTGTGTTGCAGCTCAATGATCTCCTCAATAAGGGCCTTGTTATCAAGTCCTTCCAGGTCGTGGGGTTCCTCTGGTTCTTCGATTCCAAGTTTGAGGACATTGTCTCTGAATTCCCGACAATCTTGCAACTTGATCTTCAAACTAGCAAGATCAGCTTTCAAACTGGCGACCTTCTCGTTCTGCACCCCGAGGGCCTTGTTTTTCTCGGACATCTCTGATGCATATTTGACCCTCAGCTGTGTATTTTCCTCGACCCACCCGCGTTGCCGAAGCTGGTCGTTCTGCATCATTAGGTCTCTCTGACCGGTCAGCCATGCAATTTCAGCTTGAAAGAAGGTTCGCCTCGCCAGGAGCTTGACCAGTTGATCCCTTGACAAATTCTCGTAGAGGCGCAGTAGAGCATGGTGTTCTTCCTCGTCCTCGTCCTCGTCATCCGAACCCGACTCGTCCACGTCCGAGCCTGACTCTTCCTCCTCAACTGTATTGCCCCGAGCTTCCTCACAGATCTTCAACCGGTTCCTCAGATCAAAGTTCTTAGCTAAGATAGCTTGATATTCCCCTGTTCCCCTAACCATGTCGGGCTCGGCACTCCATATAATAGTGTCGCCCAGTCGATAGGCGTCCAGCTCCGCCAGAAGTTTCGTTCTTTCCTCAAGGAGCGTGTCTTTGTGGATCCTGTCGATCTTCCAATCTATAATCTCGAGATTCAGTCTCCTGATCTCCTGCTTTAAAGCTGTGACGGTTGGCTCCAGTATATCAAGATTGTAGTTGTAGCAAATGTCGCGACGCCGTTCCACCTCGAACTTCTCTTTCTTGAGTTTCTCGACCTGGGTCTTTAAGGCTGCGATCTGGTCCTTCACCTCCTTAATCCTGGAATGGGTTGGATTAGCACTTTCGAACTCCTCATCGAGGTACCTGGCAAAATCGGTGGACAACCGGTTAGTTAGCTCTTCAAGCTCATCTTGCTTGCTCTTCAGTAGGGCAGCAAGAGACTTCAAGTGCTTCTTCGCCTTCTCGAGTTCCTTTGGGCAGTCATTGTCACCGCCTGATGCTACAGGAGAGTGGCTCTTGAGAGTATGAAGTTCAGACTCGAGGTCCGCGATTTTGTTAATTAGGTCTTGGTTCTGCTTCTTCGCCTGCTCATACTCTCTTGGACAATCCTCTCCAGCAGCAGATCTTGCTTGTTCTTCTGATGGGCTGTTGAGATCAGCAAGTTGAGATTCGAGGTCAGCGACTCTGCTGTTGATCAGATCTCTTAACTGAGGCCCCTGAAATTCTGCTTCAAGTTCGGCGAGCCTGTTGGTAAGAATTTGGATTTGCTTCTTGGCCACTTCAAGCTTCCTCGGACAATCTTCGTCACCCCCCGGCGCTCCTGAAGAACGAGCTCTGTGAGTGTGGAGTTCGGATTCCAGCTCGGCGATGCGGTTAATCAAGGTTTCTCCATTTCGGATGTTGGCCATGTTGATTTGAAGTAGTGCATGTGTGTCAAGATCGCCGGTGTTGCTCATCACGTCTTCTTCATCATGCAACCCTGAAGACAACTTCTTCTGAGGAGATACATCTCGAACTCGCTGTTCCAATCTGGCCCTGAGAATAGTTAGCAACTCCCTGATCTCGGCGACGAGATCGGTTTGTGGTGGTATCTCGTCCGTCAAACGTTGAATGAGGGCTTGTAGGACTTCGGGGCTCGCGCCAGCATGGTAACCATTGCAAGCCCGTTTGTGCTTGCTGTTGGTTTCGCCATCTCCGATGCAGCGCTCTAAACATCCGAGTCTGTCGATGAGGATCTGGCCGCTCGCGATGTTGGACTTGGCCATCTCAAGGTATGCTGACAGAATTATCTCGTCAGCACTTGTTTGGGTACTTCCATTGGCTTGGAATTGCTCGAGCTTTCGATTGCAAAGGTCGGCTTCCAAAGTTTTCGTAGCAAGTGCCATTTCTGCTGTTTTGGCTTTGGCTTTGGCTTCTCCATCCCAGGCTCTCTTATCTGCGCCTCTCATGACGGGGAATACAGTTTCTGAAGATCGTTCTGCGTATTGGGGAATTGCTGGTACTGTTCGAAGGATCTTGCCTATAGTTATGGTGTGTCCAACTGTCTTGCGGAAACTATCAAGCACTTGGTCGAGTCCATAGGTGTTGGCTTTTGGTTGTGTGTTCTCATCTTCAGCGGCGTCGGCAGCATCGTCCTCGTCTCTTGGTTCGATTTGCTTCATTGCTGTCTCCAGGTGAGCACCGAGAGCCTGCAACTCCACCAGTGCGATTGCGACGGTTTCATCCAGGGATAGTTTAGCCTCCAATGACGTGAGCCCATCAGGATTATGTACATTGGCAGGTGTCTCGAGCGCGGTTCTTTGCATTGCAGCCCGACTTCTGTGGATGGCAGTGCGCTTCTTTTGGTGGTTGAGTTGCGTCTCGGCATCGGCGTCGATATAGAATTCAAATCGCACAACCTTTTTCTTCAAAACGCCGAGCTCCAGAGCTACCGAGGCGAGCCTTGAAGTGTCCAGCCCTGGATTATCGTTCTCAATCTCATCCAGAGCTCTGCTGAATTCTTCATGAAGCGCTTCGAGAGCCAGGCAATTGTCACTACGAATCTTGCGAGCTTCCACATTGTTGTTTTGGAGTTCCATTGCCCCTCCAAGAGAGAATGAAGCCAGTTCGTGGACTTTCACCTGCTGTTTCAAGGTTATCTCGATCCTTTTCCTCTCTTCGATTTCTTGGAGGGCAATTTGAAGCTCGCCCAGAAGGACCTGGACTGAATCGGGGCCGTCATCCGTGACTTTGGCTTTGATAAGTGCAAGTTTATTAGCAACATCTTTAGACGGCTGCGCCGAGACATGGCCTGGTACAGACATCGTTCGGATGCTGGGTTCTCGATCTCAATCGATCGAGGCAACCTATGTTGAGCTTGGAACGATATAATCCTATCAGGGGAGTGCAGACTGTGAGACGAAAAGATGGTGGTGTGTTTGAAAACAGGCGGTGTCAACCTATGAGTACTCTGGCATGCTTTGTCAAGGCTCACGACCCATCCGGAAAAGAACTCAACCTCCTGCTTGCGGCGTGGCTTCGATGCCAGAGTCATAGAGCGTGTGTTCTTTGTTTGGGGAATGTGAACGGCCATTGTTGAGTCGTTATGGGAGGATGAGGACATTGTCTGAAATCGGTCAAAGAAAAACAAAATGAGGTGATGAAAGAAACGCAACGTAATGCTACCGCGAAGTATACCACTTGGGAGTCTGAAAGAAACACCAATATTCTGGACTGGGGGGGTTTTGGGGAAAGCTTGTGATGGAACATGGCACATAGCAATAAAAAGCTTCAGTACTCTTGAATGCCCTGCCAGAACATGGCATCTAGACTTGACAAATGGCTGACTCCAACCACAGTGGTGACACAAGGTCTCAAATTGCAATTCAAGATACCCATATTTTTGGTAGACTCCTATCACCGCACAGGCGCAATCGTGCTGGTATTGAAGACTGTTGCTGGGGTGGAAAAGGGGCACGCGGACCGGAAGAATAGTGACGGCTTGCTGGAAATCTAGCCGACTTTTATCCGAACGACATCTCCTATCCGAAGAAACATGACGCTTGTCTGTCTTCCCGCTCTCCTTGATGAAGCTGGCACTTTTTAAGATGCTGGATATTAATTGATGGAGGAAGCGAGGTCGGTGAAGGAGTTACCCCGGATCGCCGACAAGGCGTCCTCCAGGATAGGTCGATCATGGCCCAGGATGACCCGTTCTAGGACCTCAGCACAATTCAGCAAGCTCACAACTCCAGCACCTCTCAGATCAATACTACAGTAGAACCTCGATATAGCGATATCAATTTTAGCACCTTTTTCTAACGATACAGGTATTGCTAAATCGAGGATCTCGTGCACATATAATAAATAAGGAAGGACCTCCGTAGCGCTCGTCGATTAGCTTTTGTCATGCCTCCGTCTCTTTTTAGGCTGTTCAGGGGCTAGAGAACCAGTGGTAGGATCAAGGGGCTGTGATTCGGTGTGATCGATAGCCTAAGAGGTTGTGCTACCAGTGCCAGAGGGCCTTGGCGCATTGATAAATTGTTCCTTCTCTTGATAAATTAGAACGATATACCACTAATTTGATTTGATTTGATTTGATGATTATTTACGTCCAGAGACCTCCCGAAGGGTATGGGGACGTGCTAAGCTAAGGAGCGTTCCTCAGAACTCAAAGTCCTATTTAAAATAGAGCCAAAAACCACAGGGGGTAAAAAGACTCCCTCCTAAATAGCCCCGGGTCCCTAATCCCGCGGTGTTACAGTGCCCTTACCTTAGAAAGCATTTCTTACTATAGCTAAGTAGGTATAGGTAGGGGCCTATAGCTACTCTCTATGTATAACTAAACTGCCTTGTAACTATGTAAAACCTCCCCCGCCGTTTAGGGTGGCCACCAGAGCGTTTATCCTCCTGCCCGAGTCCTCCCATGACCCCAAAGTATCTAAGCCCGACCCCTCCCCTTGTCCTCTTAATACCCTATACCCCCCCTTTATATCTGTGGAAATACCGAGTCCTCGGGCCTGCCTCTACAAGAGGATTCCTCCACCATATAGCTAGTCTGAGAGTGAGTTAAGAGAGTCGGAAAGGCCACGGTGTCCACCTCGATTTCCCTCGCCGTTCCTATAGATATATCTCCCCTAAGTATATAGTAGATCGAGCGAGAAAGGAAGAATCGGAGTCGATATCGTGATCGTGAGTCTCGTCGAGTAGAAGTTTGAGCTCCCGTAGAGGCGCTATACCACTAGCTTACGTGAAACCGGATCGGGCGGTAAAGGAAAATCTCCCTACGTTTGCTCGTGATTCAGTCTTAGCCCAAGAGCATGAAAGCTGTGAGGGTTTACCCCTAGAATTAGAGCTCGGCCTGCAGCCATCGCTACACGTGACCAGTTGCTATGCCAACTAGACTAGTAGAGGGACCTAATATCGTCTATATAAGGCTGACGCCTCTTCTCTTCCTCTCTTTAAGTTATCCTCTTTGTATATAGAGCAGTTAGTTGTTTAATTAATGACATTGTAGCTAGCCCGTCACATTAGGATAACTTCTTCTCCTATCTCTCACGAGACTAGAGAATATCACCGATACCATTCCGTCGAACCAAAACAATAGAGGAATAACGATAGTAATCCTCCTAGGTAGGGCCCGAGAACTAGCTATAGATACTAATAGATATCCCGCCGTAGTTAGCTAGCTTTATAGAAGCCTAGAATAATCTCTCTGCCTAACTAGTAGAAAACTAATATACGTTACTCGAAAGACTCGCGACTCTCGAGATACGGAGCCAGAACTCCCTAAACTAATAGCCCTAGTTCCTGAGCCCGGCTTAAGAAGCCCCCTTTGCCTCGACTAGTACTATAGGCGTATATACACCGGCTACCCGATACCAAAGCCCTGCCCCTAAATAGAACGAACTGTCCGAAGCTAAATAACTAAAATAATACCTTAGGGACGTCACTAAGTATAATAGAAAGGATAAGGCAAAATATAGAGAGTTCTCTATTAAGATAATAGTAAAGTTAGAAATTAACGGGAATACTATCGGAGACGAGAAGATATAAGTCTAGTATATATATAGTGGGTTAGTAGGAGAGGCTAAGTCTAGAATCTTCCCTTAGGTAGAGATTATAAGAGGCACTAGCTAGTTTATACTATAAGGACTACGTGAATAGATAGACCTCATATTCCTAGACCCACGAGTAAAATAGAAGGCGATTAATAAGCTAAACCATATTAAGTAAAGGTTAATACTATTCGCCAACTTCCTAAACACTTTCAATACACTAATCCTCGAAGCTAAAGGATAGTTATAGACCGATGACGTTAAGAAGGCATTTCTCAAGGCTACTATATTAGAGAAACTCATAGATAATATAGTTAGAGTAGAATTACACCTAACCTATATAGGTTACTATACTCAACTATATAGAACTAGTGACTAGATTAATAAATAAGACGAATATACTTAGAGGAGAAAGAACTAGACTAAGGTAATTAGGACTTATATAAACCAAGAACCCGTATAAGTAGAACAAATAGAATAGGAACCTATAATAACGAGAATAGTAGCTATAAAAGGTACTAGAACGAGAGTAGTATAGTTAACTAAGGAAGAGTTTATCTATCGATAAAATACTAAGTTATATACGAGGTATAAGAGTAAAGACTATAGAAGTAGATAATACTACTTACTCCTACTAAAATACCTAGAAGAGAAACTACTAATAATTCACACTACTACTATAATAACCCCTATAGAAGAGGAATATAATATAAATATGAGCTCAGGAAATAAGTAGCTTCTTCCTAGAGGTATAGGAAGAAGTATAAGGTAGGGAAAGCCTTAATAGGCGAGGCTTAGAGAAATTTTAGATATAAAATAGAAGGAATACCTTTTCTTATATTAGCTTTAATTAATAATTAATCCTTTACAAAAGCTTTAATTAATATAGGGTACTTGTCCTATAGAATATATAACTCTAAGTTCATAACGAGAAATAACCTCTAGTACTTAAAGATATCTCTAAGAGAGATCTAAGGATTTAATAGGTCTATAGGGTAGATAGACGAAGTAGTATATATCTTAATAGATATTAAAGGTTACTATAAAGACTGTGTTTTCTTTTATATTATCCTATACTTAGTAGGGTATGACCTAATCTTAGGGATACTATAGTATATAGGGTAAGACGCTCATATTAATACCCCTAGAAAGAAAATAACTATTAACTCTACCGGAATAGTAGTTTAGAATATAGTATAACCTATAACGAAAAAGATAATAGAGTATATATAGGTCTTAGCTATATCCTTCTAGGTATAGGTAAAGAAGTCTAAGAAAGATACTAGTATCTAAGTCTTCTTAGCTAGTATAACTAATATTAATAAAGTATTAGTAGTTAAGTCAAAACGAGACCCAAAAGCTATACTCCTAAAATAGTACTATGAATTCATAGACCTTTTTAACCCTTCTAAAGCTAATAAGCTTCCCCCCCTAAGAGGTAATAGGGTTAACTATAAGATTAAGCTAGAGAAGAAGGATAGAAAAACACTAGAAGTACTATAGGGCCCCCTCTATAATATATTAAGGGAAGAGCTCCTAGTACTATAGAAAACCCTAATAGAGTTACTAGATAAAGGCTTCATCTATATAAGTAACTCACTAGTAGTAGTACTAGTACTCTTCGTAAAGAAATCGAGTAATAGGCTATATTTTTATATCGATTACTAGAATCTCAATAGACTTACTAAGAAAGACTAATACCCTCTTTCCTTAATCTATGAAACTTTAAGGAATATTAGGAAAGTAAAATAGTTCACGAAGCTCGATATAATAGTAGTATTTCACAAAATCCGTATTAATTAGGGAGATAAGTAGATAACTATATTCCGAACCCGTTATAGCCTCTTTAAATAGATAGTTACACTATTTAGCCTTACTAATATATTAAGTATATTCCAGAAATATATTAATTAGGTATTAAGGGACTACCTTAATAAGTTCTACTTAGCCTATATAGATAATATTCTTATTTACTTATCGGGTTCTAGGAAGAAATATCGTGAGTATATATAGAAGGTACTACTATATATATGTGAAGTAGGACTCTAGCTCAATATCTCAAAATACGAGTTCGAGGTCTAAGAGACGAAGTACTTAGGGTTTATTATTAAAACAGGAAAAGGAGTCTATATAGACCTAGCTAAGGTAAAGGCTATACTCGAGTAGGAAGCCCTAAAGTTAGTAAAGGCTATTTAAAGCTTCCTTAGTTTTATAAACTTCTACTAATAATTCATTAACGGGTTCTTAAAGATTATCCTACTAATACTAGATACGATATATAAGGACTATATTAAGTTTACTTAGACTAAAGAGGCTAATGAGTTATTTAAAAAGCTTAAAGCGATATTTACCTCGGTAATAATCCTCCTCCTATTCGACTATAAGAAAGAAACTATCGTCGAGACTGACTCCTTAGGGTAGAGCATTAGAGGTACTCTAATATAAGTCAATAATACGGGAATTATGAAGCCGTATATATTCTTTTTAAAGAAAAACTCACCTACTAAATATAACTATAAGATCTATAATAAAGAGATACTCATAATTATATATTATCTATAGGAATAGGATATAGAACTTAGGAGTATAAAGGAATTTGAAGTTAGGATAGACTATAAGAATTTGGAATACTTTATAATAGCGAAGTAACTTATAGAATACTAAATGAAATAGTTACTAATCCTCTTATACTATAACTTTAAGATCTCCTATACCCTAGGGAAGACGAACGAATATACTAATACCCTATTAAGAAGAGAGTAAGATATACTAGTAGGAGTAGATAACGAGCGTATATAAGCACAGATATTATAACTCCTAAGACCCAAAGTAATTAAAGACCTACTAAAAGGAGTAATTAAAGCGGCCCCTATAAGGACTTAAGGATAGATAAAACCCCGCTTAATAAGTAATATATAACTACTAAAATCCTTCTTAAGCCTAGCTCAAGAAGACCTAAAGCCTACTAAAGATAGGAATATTCAAAACTAAGACGAAATAGTTACTCTAAGAATAATACCCTCTACTAATAACTCTATAGTACTAGATATATTATAGATATACACGAAGAGCTAAGATGAAGTCTACTAAGCCGCCCTATAAGCTATTTAATAAGGAGCCTAGATATTTCCTTTAAAACTCAAGCTCCTTATATTAATAGGGGAATACTTAGTATTATTATTAGGAGGTCTATAGTTTCGAGACCGGTTATAGGTACCCAATAACGAACTACTATATACGTCTATAATCTAGACTATCTATAACTTAACCTAGACTAGTTACCCTAGTAGGGAATAAACTAATATCCTTATATCTAGGTAGTTCTTTTAGCCTAGCTTATCAAGCGACGTCTAGAGGTTTTCACGGAATTATAATAGGTACTATAGGAATATAGTATAGAGAAATAGGAGGTAAGGGTTCCTAAAGCCCCTTCTTGTCCCTAACCAAATATAGTAAGAATTATTAATAGACTTTATTATAGACCTACTAAAAAGTAATAGATATACGAACCTTATAGTCTTAATAGACTAACTAGGAAAGGGGGTAATACTAGAAGCCCTACTAAATATCGAGGTAGGAATAATAGTGAAGTAGTTCACTACTACCTATTACTAATAATACGGGTTCCTGAAGGTAATTATATTAGATTAAGGAGTATAGTTTATAAGTGCCCTATAGAAATAAATATATTAACTACTTGGGATCTAGCGGAGACTCTCTATAGTATTTAGCCCCGAAACTAATAGATTAATAGAACGGATAAATTAGATAGTCGAAATATACCTTTAGAACTTTATAGACTATACTTAAGATAACTAGGTAATAATACTACTATTAGCGGAGCTAGCTATTAATAGTAGAGAGGTAGCCTCTATATGAGTTAGCCTATTCTTTTTAACCTATAGCTACTATATAGATGTCCTAGACTTGAAAGCCGAACTTAGGGAAGATATACGCTATAAGAGGCTCTCCCCTATTCAGAAAGCTAATAATATAATCCGGAAGCTAAAATAAGTATCGGAATAGGCTTAGATAGCTATAGCTATAGCTTAATAAGATTAAGAGGCTATAGCTAATCTCTAGAGAGAGTAAGTACCATAATATAAGATTAGAGATAAGGTCTAGCTTAGCTTAGAGAACATTAAAACCGACCAACTAATAAAGAAGCTCGATACTAAGTACTAAAAGTACACGATTATCGAGGCGGTCAGATTACATAGTTTCCGCCTAGATATACTACCAGGAATCTATAACGTCTTCTATAGTAGACGACTCAAACTTACTACCACGGATCTATTTACGTCCCAAAAGCAGGACGACGCTTAGAACAGCCCGATACTCGTCGGTGACTAGGAAGAGTACGAAATCGAAGTAATCCTCGACAAAAAGAAAGCCCTGGGACGTAGAAATAACCTATACTACCTAGTAAAGTGGGTATTATATAATAGACTAACTTAGGAGCCCTAATTAGCCCTAGAAGAGACATAAGCCTTGGATAACTAGGAAGCATAGAAAGTAGCCGGGTATATCCCCCTAGGTAGAAAGAGACGAGTACTAATAGCTCGTAAAGGATATAACCTATATTATAGAAGTACCCCTTCCCTGGTTTAAAGGACTGAGAACGTGATTTCCCGGAAGGGGGGGTATTGTGAGGGTTTACCCCTAGAATTAGAGCTCGGCCTATAGCTATCGCTACACGTGACTAGTTACTATACTAACTAGACTAGTAGAGGGACCTAATATCGTCTATACAAGGCTAACGCCTCTTCTCTTCCTCTCTTCAAGTTATCCTCTTTATATATAGAGCAGTTAGTTGTTTAATTGATGACATTGCAGCTAGCCCGTCACAAAAGCCCTTGGTTTCCAGCCTGCACTACACGGAAGTACTGAATCGTCGTAGGCCTCGATATACCACCAAACATTAAAGGTTAGCACCAAAAAACATTACGATAATAGTAATATCCAAGGATATCGTAAGCCTAAGGCTAAAAAAGTGCGGGACCTTGCGGCCGTATCGTATAACTAAGGATATCGCTTATCGTATATCTAACGAGCCTGCAGGCACTAGTCTGTGCTCTACAGGGCAGTTTGCATTAAAATCATCAAATTTAAGGCAAAAAGCAGTATTTAATTAGGAGTAGACCAGCCACGGCGCTGTATTAGAACTGTGACCCAATGCTCTTGCTTCAAAATCAGCTTGTTTATCCATTCCTGTGGTATTACATCCCACTCTTCTAAAACTGCCTGCCTCATCTCTGCCTCAGTAGTAGGTTGATGAGGTCGTCGATAGAGAGCTTATTTAATCCAACGCTAGCACTTCTCGATTAGATTCATATCGGGAGAGGTAGAAGGGTAAGGGAGGAGGATAATGCCGTGCCTTGAACGATATTGCGCACAGCAATTTGATATAGACTTGTGGCCGTGAGCTGAATTGCCGTCCTCCATAAATAAGGGTTCTACCGTAGGTCGTAATTAGTGAGTAACAAGGGCGAAAGCTTCTAGAATTGGCTGTAAGTGCTTGAGAACCTGTGCCAGGTAATCGACCTGTTTAAAGGCTCCTTTCTTGCCTGTACTATCGACGAAGATTAAGGGACTCTTATAGCCATAACCAATCGCTCCCCACGTATTAATAGGCGTAGTATGGCCACGGTGAAACTGATGTTGAATATAGTCCTCGTAATATCTCTCTGACTCCCCCTTCTTTGTATTCCTTATGACCTTATCTTTCGCAGATCGTCCTCCTACAAGAAAGGTAACCTCGTCTGACCAAAGGACTCGTAACCACTCCACTGTCCAGAAGATATGTGCTATTGCCCAGAGATACCGTGCCGCGACTTGAACAAGTGTCAAATACGGCTTTTGACACGCTACACACCGGTAATAGCCTCTTTGGTGTATCCTACGCTTGAGTGTGTCAATAGAGCACGCGAAACCAAGCTCCTCCCGTACCTTCTACCAGTTCATTATACGTGTCTCCCACCGTTGTGAGCAGTATACGATAGCTTCGTCAATTTCTTGATCAGATAAGAGGAAGGTATGGCCCTTTCGATTAGGGCGTCGTCGTTCGGGATGAGGGTAGCCAAGGATCTTTCGAATTAAGCTCTCTTCTAGCCCCTTGTATCGTAAAACTAGCATGCAAATCGGCACCTTTCCAAACCAGTGTAATTGGCGTATTGCCTCCTTATGCTTAGTCGCAATTTCAAAGCCTTTTTTATAGTGCCAGTCGTCAAGTGGGGGTGTAGAAGGAGCCATAGTGAGGAAGAGAGTGGGTGAAAAATTTAGGTGGAAGAATTTCGGCAAATTGCCCTGTAGAGCACAGACTTGTGCCTGCAGGCTCGTAACGAGCCTGGTGACATAAGTCTGTGTCGCACAGGGCACTTTTTAGGCTTCGGAACACCAAAGTCGCCCACTTTACTTGAAATCCCCTAAATAATCAGCCTGTATTATTACTTGTGCTTCGAGATTTTAATTAAGAAGAAGCTAAAGTGTATTGTCTAATAATAAATAGAGAAGTTATTATGAAGCTTAGAAGTTCGAAATTTCCTTGTAGGGCTCGTTAGTGAGCAAATTGCCCTGTGCGACACAGACTTATGTCACTAGGCTCGTAAGGACATCGCTTATCGTATAACTAAGGATATCGCTATGTCAGGGATCGCTCTATAGAGAGTCTACTATAGGGACAGGACAGCTTGTCTCCCATTTCTATCTGACAACTTGCAAGGTATAAAACCCAAGGTAGGCCCAACTGTCTTCTGTTCACCTTGGACAAGAAGCAAGCAGGAGCCTTGAAGATGTCACATTCTCAAATCCCTCCTGGACTTGAGCATTTCTCTCGTCTCAACGCGTCCATTTGGTACCACCAGCCAGCCGCCAGAACACCCTCCAAAGATCCGAATTTCGTCCTCCTGTTAGGATGGTTGGATGCGAAGCCTCGACACATTGCGAAGTACGCTTCAGGCTACAAGAAGCTGTATCCATCTGCCTCGATCTTGGCTATCACGACAAGCACCTACGACGCCGTGCTCTCCTCTAATGCCGCGAATATTAAACGTATCTCGCCTGCGCTTGACATTCTTTACACGCTGCCACCGAACGCGAAGCTCCTTCTGCATTTCTTCTCAAACGGCGGAGGGTTCACAACAGTGTGTATTGCAAGGTGTTACATGAAGGAGATGGGGAAAGCTCTACCCGTGACAGCGACTGTGTTTGACAGTGTGCCTGGATATGTACGGTTGCAAGCACAGGCGCGAGCCTTTATGGTCGGCATGCCCAAGAACATGATATTAAGAGCCATTGCGGCTCTTATATGGTACATCTCGTACCCCTTCTTCAAGCTCAAGTACTTGTTGACGGGAACCGTGGATGTTGTGAAAGACATGCGGTTGGCGACAAATGATAAGAGCTTGTTCGATCTTGATGCGCCAAGGGTATATATCTACAGTGAGGCAGATGACATGGTCGAGCCGAAGGATGTAGAGGAACATGCAGACGAGGCCAAGGCACTTGGTTACACAGTTTCTAGAGAGAAGTATCTCACAAGCGGACATGCTGCACATATGATTCAAGACCCGAAGAGATATTGGGGCATTGTACAGAGGCTTTGGAGTACGGTTTCATAGAGGAGAATTGATAGTTCGATTGTGGCGTTGTTCAGGAAAATGATAGATCGTTTGTGGCTTTGTTCAACTCTCGTGGGCGTCGGCATCTCATCGTCGATCTACTTGTGCTCCAGTCCGCGTCTTCTTCGGCTTGAGTCTAAGCCTCATTTTGCTTTGAGTGCTTTGTGCTACGTGAAGTTATATGTGGGGATAAGGAAGCTAAGGCAAAGTTGGAGCTGGATCTTTCTTATTCGTGGAAAAGGTGAGATCGAGATCTGAGGAGCGCAGCTTCCTATGCGAATACATTTTCTTCTTCTTCGAGTCTCACAAGAGATCGATCTTCCTTTTCGCCCTAATCTTCAATTACACCTTTCTCCCATTGCGACTGTTTCCAATCTACTTCTCACTTCACAACAATATCACAAGGAGCAAACAAACACCACTCCAAAACATCAAAATGGGTTCAACTGTTGGCCTTCCTGTCCCCAAGCTGCTCCGTAAGTCATCTTCTCCGCTCAACGCATAAATCCTATTGACCCATCTGCCCTATCACCGGTTCACCTTACCATTTATCCGCCTACTCTGTACAATAAACTAATAACTATCCAGCCATTGCCGGTACCTGGGCAGCCCCTTTCACCCTCTACTTCCTGCTCCTCTCGGGCCGCATCGTTGCACAACGCTTGAAGACCGAAGTCTTCATCGGACATACCAGCAACTTTGTCTGTTTCCCTTTCCCCTTCCTCTTTCCCCTCATATCACTCCGCTAATATCCAAATCCCCAGACCGCAAAAGACGCTGCCAATCCAGCATACAAACCCAAGCCCGATCCTCTCCATGGTGAACTTATTCTCATAGTCTATTTCAATTTCTGTTCTTTACAAACCTGTATTAGAACTCTGAAGCAAGACTAACATCCCCCAGTCGCAATCCGCTGCCACTCCAACTTTCTCGACACCGTTCCGCTCGCTTTCATCTTTCTCACCACCGCAGAGCTAAACGGCGGAAACCGCAAGGCGCTCAACTATGTCATGGCCTCTCTCCTCGCGCTCCGTATCGCACAGGCTGAGGGTGGATTGAGACTCCAAGGTAAGTTTGGCAATAATGGGATCGGTAGGCCGGTGGGGTATTTTGGGAGTATGGGTGTCCTTGGGGGACTTGCGGGATATGCGGCTTTTCTGGCGAAGGGTTACTGGGGACTGTAATATGGGAGAGATGGGATGGCGGTGGTTGGGACACTGAGCGTGGGAGTTGGTTGTGAAAGCACTGATTTGTGGGAAACTGATATTTGCAGGGTAGACGGCTACAGGAACGTGGTTACAGTATGCTGCGGGCATTGAATAGGGATAGGATCCTTCTCCTCTGCCGTTCATGACAACGGACCTTTCAAGGGTCGATTAGGTGGAGCTTTTTGCGTTGCTTTGCCTGGAACATCAATACAATAAAATCCGCTGTTTGCTTTGCTTCCATCATAAACACAATGCTTTGCATTGTTTATATTACTAAAATAAATATAAAAAGGGGGGCGGGGGTATAAGCGAACTAATGTCTAACCACTTTCCAACAACTTTCCAAGATCCACCCCCTTCTCATCCCACCTCATCCGGATGAAACCATTTTCCATGCCTATATAACGAATCCGGCGGTAATTCCTGACTCTGCAGCTCAAAGCCCTCCCCGCAGACCGCCTGCCTCCTCACCGCAAAATCATAATACAGCTTCAACCAAATCGCCCGATCCCTGCAGTCGCTCGCCCCGAACCATTCACTCTGTGCACACGTCGGCATATATTTATTCAACACCTCTTTCGTCGCACGTATCCACGGCTTTGGAATTGGCCAGTCTGAATAATGCAAAAATTTCGCTTCCGCAAGAACGAAATCCGGATCCCATTTCTGATTTCGCGAGGAATGTCGAGGATGCGAACGAAGGTAGTGCGCGTGATTTTTTCGTCGGAATTCACCAGACAACAGGTTATACGGTCGTTGCGGGATCCGCAGGATATGGTTTCTGAAGAGCGAGTTCAGGATATCCATATCGTATTCATCGGGCTTTGCTTTCTCGATTGCAGAGGAGATTGAAGCAAAGGAGGAGGCGGAGGGGGTGATGAGCAGCATTTGGCTGGAGAAGGACCAGCCGGTTGGCTCACCCCAGTAGACGAAGGGCATTGCCAGTGGTGCTTTTTGGAACAGGAAGAGGTCGTCGAGGTTTTGGAGGACGATGGAGTCTGAGTCCAGGGCTAGCACACGGTCGAAGGATGTGAGGTTGAAGGCTAGCAGCTTGGTGTAGGAATCGGCCCAGGTGGCTTCTTTTGTGCTGTTTTGGTGGAGGACGTCGACAGGTTGGAGTTTGACGAAGTAGTTCTTCTGGGCTTGTTGGAGGAGACGTGCAATTGGCGTGAGGTCTTGCGAGGGGGAGACGTCGTCGATTTCGTTGGGGTCCCAGGAGGAGGGGTAAAGCATGATCCTACGGGCAATTAGCTCTGGAACTGCATATTTGAGAGTCGTCTTGCCTCTTCGCACGACTTCCTATGTCCTCAATCTCGCTCCATACCATCAGCGCGTTGCAGAGGTATTCGGCGGAGGTGACATATTGCGCGTAGTATAGCTTGCTCCAATCGATGCTCGGGTCCTCCACCTTTTTCACCGGCCTTGCAATAGGGGCGCGATTGCCATCGCCGTCATCATGATTATGCTGCAGCACCCAGCGGATCGCAAAGAACAGAAGGCAGCATACCGAGAGGATCTGGATGGGAGACTGCGAGACTAGGCGCCGGATTCGTCGTGGGTAGTAGTGATAATTGGCCATGGACTCATCCGTTTCCCGATCGCATTGAACCGTCACGACCTCCGCGCATAGGATACAACGGAACGGTCCTATAAAGGGGGATTTTCCTGGTGGGAGGCATCTTGGTGTCGTCGATACATGGTGCGGTTGAGAGATGTGGCCCAAGACACTAAAAATAGACCCTTGGCGTTCGGTTTTTTTCTTTTTGTTGGTGGGGGTGTCATTCAAACCAGCCAAACAAGCCTTCGTCGTGTAACGTGAAAATATAATTCCACCAGCATCTCGTGGAGATCACGAAAACATGGTTACAAATCAGACCTTATTTAGATCCCTAGGAGCAACATGGACTTCGATGTGCGTCCCTTGTCGACTCGATTATCCGAACTTGATGGCATTCCTCGAATTCTGGGAGTAATTGCTTCCTTGGAGACACGAAAGCTAGCCCTCCGTCCTCCTTCTACCCGAGCTCGAGCAACGCCAGAGACTCAAAGTTCCACTTTCTCAACCTTCCAATTGAAATCCAGATCCTCATAGTTCGAGAATATGTGCAACACTGACCACTTATTGGCTAAACTCCAGACCTGATCAAAGCTCAACGGCCGGAATCTGGAATCTGTCAACAAGCATTGGCGGTTTTCTACTTATTGAGAACCGTCTCTATTTCAGGTAGTAACGAGCACAAAGTTTGGGCAATGCCAAAATGGGTTCTCAGGAAGGCGATATCTGTTGATCTTTGGTACGGGTACATTCGTTCTCTTTTAACCTCAAATGTCAGCCCCTCTCTCTGATGGTCGCAGAACAAAACTCCGCAAGGACAGCTTTTCATTCGAGTCTGACCTTCCGGCTCGAGTACTCTCAACCCTTCAGTATTCCAACATTCGCGCCCTCACGCTATTGTCCACCTTCTGAGACGAAAGATTCTTATTGGATGAAAAGCAGCTTTTGTTGTTTGTGCGAGTCGTCATCGCCATGCTTCCACTGCTGGGAAAATTAGCTCTTGAGATCCCACTGGCTATTTGTAACTGGAAAGCTTATCCCCCCAACTGCTAATGGATCCTGGATCTTGAGTACCTTCTGAAAAACACCAAGAGGGCTACTGACGTACTACACCAATGGGTAGAATCTCAGAATTCGCACCACATAGCTGTCCTCTGGGATACAGGAGGCAATGGGGCACTGACATGGACAGACGCCATGTACTGGCGCAGTATTAAGTGGGGAATCCGACCCGGAATCGTGCTTTAATATTTCGCTGCCAAGTTATTCTTCAACCACCTTTACCGTGTGCTCTTTTTCTGGGAAGAAAATTGTCTACAGTTTCTTGGCCTCAATTGCACAGCTGCCGTGATAGGTCTTGTAAATGCTACAGGTTCATCCTAGCAAGGGCGACAACTTTCGATCCGGAACCTGATCACCACCTTGGGTCAGAGGAGGATCCGCTTCGCAAGAAACGCGGCCCGAATCCAGTAACTATCGCGTTCCAGACGAACTTTTCTATCGTCCTCGTGTGCCGAGTAGACACATGCGGCTGAAATCAAGACACCACGGAGCTGATAGACCTTTCGAAGAAAGACCAGCCGATCTCGAGGGACCTTGCACCAGTGGCCGAATCAAGGGTCACTTTTACTTTTGTGCACCAAGCATATCTCAAGAATTGTAAATACACCACCGCGCTTACTGCCAAGTCGTGTTTTCAGTTTCTCGCGAGAAATCCATTTTTGGGGCTGCAGAAGTTCAATATCTAGATCTACTCCTTGCTTTTTGTTGGTGTTTCGGCTCAAGCATGGAAGGGCGATTGATTGTGCAACGATTAAGATTTGCAACACGTCGTCCGGAGTCTCCTTGTTTGCCTTTCCAACATGCTGTCCCCAAACGTAACCATGAATTCGAATGCTCATACCACGAGGTTTTCTCACATGATAAAGCTCTATGTGCAACAAATTCCCGGAGCTAATGGGGAGAACGTAACAGTCAGTCATTCACGAAGTCAGGCTAAGGGAATCTCGCCTCGAAAAGCACGTCAAAAAAACGCGATGACAGTTCTCCAAAGTTACATATCATTAGGCTTCCAGTTGAGCTCCGGGGGGTTGTATTTAGACAGGATCTGCTAGAATGGACAGAGGGCAGACTAACTCCGAATTTGATCAAGGCATTGCAACCGAACTTACGGTTGTACAGTACAACCCAGCGCTGGACCTCTTTTATTCCCTCAAAGCTTATCCAATTTCACCAAGAAACTTGCGTGAACTGCTATCGGTACCACAATCTGTTCTCCCCAGGGTGCTTTCTGCCGATCTACCACAGGCCAGTCGAGTGTGTCCTCTCGTACACCATCTTCTTAATTATAAGTGATATAGTATTGCTATCCATAACCTGCCAGGGCTGCCAGGGTATATTCAGGCCTGGAAGTTGCGGCAGGGCTCCCCTATCATCGACATTCTGCAGACTCAAAACTTCGGTCGTTTCATTTTAACACAACCTTATTAGACGGAGATGGTTGCCCGACTAGAAGCATCCAATCTCTCGCAAACGAGGCTCTCCTAGAGAGCGTTCCAAAACGCTCAGAATACCATGCATTATAGAACAAGCGTATTCTCAGCGAGAAGGTGTGAGTTCAAGTCACGAGGAAACAACTTCGTAAGGAAGGGTCACAAAGCAGCAATTCTGGCATGTTTCACACTTGGCATATGCATTAAATAGAACCCGGTCCGAACCCCCAAAATTAGCTAAGCTGCTTTTTGTTTTCTGTTTTCAGATACTCGCAACTCATTCTAAGCAAGTGCTCCGTTCTTCTGTATATTTTTCTGCGCTGATGACTTCTCTTCAACCTTATCGTTGTCGATTAGACTGCCCTTCTCACCATCAAGACGAATCACACTCTTGATGAAATCGTGATCCGAGAACTCTTTGTACGCTTCCGGTGCGTCCTCAATCCGCAACTCTCTATCAAAAATGAAGCTAGGCTTTGCCCTTCCACTCTCGATAAGTCGCTTGAGTGCAGGTTGAAACTGGCGCAGCTGGACGATACCTGACTTTATGCTCTGGCCCTTGATCCAAGATTCGCCGAATGGGATTTCGAAGATGCCTTTCTTCAAAGCTGGAGTAGCACCACCTGAAATTTCACGCCGTTAGTTGTGTCCCTCATGTCGATGAATTAACCAAAGGAGAGATCACTTACCAGCATCCTCAGGAATATAAACACCAATCACCCCAATCCCACCCCCAGTTCTTACGACATTAATAGCTTGCGTGAGCACAAGGTTGCCCTCATTGACGCCCTTAGCATTCACACATTCGTAGCCGATGCAATCGCAGGCACGGTCAACACCTTCGGGCTCGTGTTTCATAATCTGGGCAACGGGATCTCCTTTACTGAAGTCGATGGGTATGGCGCCGATGCTCTTTGCTTTGGCAAGGCGTTGCGGCACACGATCAACGCTATAAACCTTGCTAGCTCCACGAAGGAAAGCAGAATAAGCACAGAGTAACCCAACAGGACCTATACATTTGTCAGTCAACCAGGAGCACGCGATCCCAATCGTAGAGTCTCACCAGCACCAAAAACAACTACTACATCCCCGAACACGAAGCCCGAACAGTCCAACGCCCAATGCGCCGTCGGGAAGATGTCCGCCAACAGAACGTAATCCAACTCATGCTGCTTCCCCGCCGGTAGCAGCAGCAAATTTTCACTTGCGAACGGTACCCTGACGAAACTGGCTTGACCGCCGTTGAACTGTTGCAGTCCTGGGAGGGTCCCGACCCCGAATGTGCCGGCCACAGGATCGACGCCTTCGAGGCCGTCTTCGAATACTATTACGGAGACGATTACCCGGTCGCCGATTTTGATGTCGTGGACTTTGGAACCAATTGTGTGTACGACGCCGACGATTTCGTGGCCCATTGTCAGCGGGGGCTTGACGGGGAAGCGGCCGTGGAAGGTATCTGAATGACGGATTATGGGGTTAGTACACGATATGAGAAATTGGAGAGAGTGCTTTGAGAAATGAGGACTTACGGAGATCAGTGCCGCAGATTCCGGCGGATGTTACTCGGATTACGGCATCGGTAGGCTGGGTGATCTTGGGGATGGGCAGAGTTTTGACTTTCATGGAGAAAGGCTTTCCGTCAAATTCGACGGCTTTCATTGTCTCATAATTGCCACTGTGTGGATGGGAATGCTCCATGTTGATGAATTAGATGTGCCTTTAACTTGAGGAAAATATTCTTAATGGAAATTCGGCCAGAAGAGGTGGTTTGATGAACAATGTGAATTTGTGAATACAGCTGTGTCCTTAACAGTAAATGGCTTTCAGATAAATCAGAGAACTGAAAGGTGTTTCCTATTTCTTTTATAGTATTCAGAAGACCCTGACGTTCTCCAAGAATAGACGCAGTCACAAGACGCCTGAGATGAGATGAGATGAGATGAGATGAGATGAGATGAGATGCGAAGCACGATTACGCTGTCACGATCTCTCGTATTCTCTCAGCTTCAGGATCCCATGTTCCCATTACAGAGACTCAAACCCCTCCAGTTCTTAGGCAGCTGCGTGTGGGAATCCAGGGTTATAGCCTCAAGCTGACAGATGGAGTAACGCATCAGCCATCAGCCTTCCGCATTCGCATAGTGTCGGCCGAAATGTTACCCATGCTGGCGAAAGGAGTAATCGCTTCGATCCAAATGTGTATAATGATCAGTGTGTCAAAAAATAATCAAAGCTAATTAATTAGAATTAATGAGAATTGATGATAATCAAGTATGATTTGATTAGCTTGATTTTGACTTGATTCGATTAGGATTAGAATTATAATTAATTATAATCATCACGTAATAATATAAAAGTATACTAATGGTGATTATTATTGTTGCCTCAAACGTCGTTCTTCGTTCCTCGCTAAAAGAATTGCCCCTTTTTGTAGCCTAAACTGGCAAAAACTGGCACAGCAAGGTCAGGGCAGGAGGCACTCAGCAGCAGGGATCCACAGTATCGGCGAATCGGAGGAGTACCAGGCTCGTCAACCACAGAAAAGCAGTTTGAAGCAAAACAAAACCCGTTCGAGAACATTTTGAGTTAACCCTTCGTCCGGTGAGACATAGTCCACGCTAGCAAGGGGGTCTGGCTCAGGGCAAAAAGGAGACAGATGAGTAATAAGTCTATAGGCAAATGCACGCATTTTTACCCTGGGCCAGGCCCCCTAACTAGTACAGACGATGTTTTAGCAGACAAAGGGACAATTTAGGTACGGACCTACTAAGCTATAGGGGCTTCCAGGGCACTTTAGTAGTAGTAGCTTTACAGGCTAGTTTCACTAATTATAGCGTGTAATTAGTGGCCGAGACATTACGTGCCTAGTAGTCGCATAATTTTATACCACAATATAGAAACTACCTCTTATTATAGAGATAGCACTAATAATATTAAGTCAAAGGAGTTATCTCTCTAGTAACAAATATCCAAGCTTACTAGCGGCATTTTGCACTTAGCTCTAGCTAATAAGAATATAGTTATCAGTTCGTTATACTTATTATTTATTATAACAAGGTAATATATTTAATAATTTAATAATTTAATAATTTATAATTATTAACTAATAATTAATTAATGTAAGTTAAAAAAAAATCTAATAATTAATTTATTAATCTATTTCGCCGAGGTATTAATTCACTTATTTGTAATAATTAAAATACTAATAGCAATTCCTGCCGGAATAACTAAGCAAACTAAGCATTGCAGTGATTTCATTTCGGGGGATGTGACTTGTAGAAGTTATACGGACGGGAAATGTGTCGGTGGGGCAAATTGTGATTGGGAGTTCATCTTTTATAATTGTTGGTGTCCTGCGAATCAGTATGTTGTTTGTAGCTCATGCTAGGCTAAAGGGAAAATTCATACTCGAGGAATTTGCACATCGTGGTTGAGACAAACATGCATGCCATAACGTGTTTCGCATAAAGACAGGATGGTGTGCGAAGGAGTGGCGGGCAGAGCCCTGCCAATCAGGGGTCAATGTCCCACATGGGTAAGTTAGACGCTACGAACCTTGACTATCGCAATTCCCTTTTCTCACAGCCGCGTGTCTCCTGTCTTTTGTTCAACTGTTCCCAACAGTCCTCGCGATATGTAGACCTCGCCATCATGAGGGGACGGCCATTTGCGATTGTCACTCTCTCTTGCTTCATCATTTTCATCATCACTGCGACGACATATTGGTGGAGGACGATCGATGACGATGGGAATCACCAATCCCTCTCGAGCCTGCTTGCCCCATTGAGCCATGGTCCAACAACTCCCTATTCAGCATCTGGCGATTTATTCCCAATCGGCAAGAAAGTCGCTGTGATCGTCGAGACACGTCCTCTACGAACCCTCATCCCACTTATCCTCCACTTCGCAAGCGTCCTGGGGCCCGAATGGCCCATCCTCTTCTTCACGCGCGCCTCGACCATCAGCACACTCTCAGCATTCGGCCACGGCTCACAGCCCTTCAAACGCCTTGTAAATTCCGGACAAGTCAAGATCATCGAGCTTCCCACCGAACCCTATCTAGGGAATTACCTGGGCCTCAGCCACTTCCTCGCGTCGGAATGGTTCTGGGGGCAAATGGGGTCCGCTGAATACATGCTCAACTTCCAATCCGACAGTATATTATGCGCAAACAGCGGACGACGGGTAGAAGACTTCTTCGGGTACGACTTTGTCGGCGCGTGGCACCCTTGGGTTCCAGAGGCTTTCAACGGCGGACTCTCCCTTCGAAATGTGTCACTTGCGCGGAAAGTCGTCAGCACGTATAATATTGCGGACGACGTGGGTGGAGGAACAAAGGATGGTGAATACGAGGATGTGTGGTTTTGCAGGAAGATGATGACTCTTGGTGGACGATTTCCAGATGAGAAGAGGGCTTCAGAGTTTGCAGTCGATCTTGTGTGGGGTGAGAGACCGATGGGTTACCATGGTGTTAATAAGGGTGCGCAGAAGGATATCCTTGGAAAGGAGAGGATGGAGCAGATGTATGAGTGGTGTCCTGAAGCTAAACTGGCGGCCTCTCACAAGGAAATCTTAGAGTTGAATGAGGATGAGAAGAATAGCGGCGCCATTGTTGAGGATGTCCAAACTACAGGTGGAGGAAGCTTAACTTTTGGGTAGGATTCATAGAATAACGTTAATCAAGGCGATACGATTTTATTTACTGATTTCCCTCTTACGAGAGGCAAGATTTTTTGTTTGTACTTCACAAAGTTTTCCAGCCCCATAAGCTAAGATAACCATCAACAGGCTTTTTGACTCCAACCCTTCAACCCTTCAACCCTCGCCCAACTTCTATACTTCCGCGGCAGCGGCGAGTCTTCTATCCTTCCTCCAAACCAGCAGCCACGACAACAGGATTGCTGAGATCGCCACAATAAGGAAGCAGAGACAAATGACGTACGACTCATGATACCCCGGTCCGAAAACAGTGCTGTAGACATGTGGACCGACGATTCCACCGAACTGAGCACATGCGTTGGTCAAACCGATGCCGATACCACCAGCCACCGTGCCGTCGAGGGCTCTGATGCGTTCGGGCCAGATGACTGGGTAAGCAGAACCGGCACAGGACGTTGCGACGATGAGGCAGAGGTATTTCACGGTGGCGTGTGGGACGGTGATGAGTAGTATGTAGCATATTATGATGGTGGATTCAACTACCTGGAATTAGCAGAGAGAAGAAGCGGGAAAATTGGGGCATTTACTCGCAACGGCGGCCGTCCAAGGTCTAATCCGCCTCTTGTGCAACATGTAACCCATCAGGTTGAGAAAAAGGAAGCAGCAAACATAAGGGGGCTATGGGCAAGTCAGTACTGTAAATATTCAGACAGGGGGGTAGACAAATCTCGACTTACGATGTTCATCAACTGAGAGAGCGAAGTAGTGGTGAAGCCAAGCTGATAAATGACGGTAGGCAGTGCATATCCAACACCAAATCCACCAATTCCATGAGCGATCCAGTAGACTGCGAATGTGTATGTAGTCGGATCCGAGAAAAGCACTTTGAGGGTGTTGAAATCCCAGTGTCCCTTCTCCCCTGGTGGTGCGGCATCAGAAAGTTGATGCAAGATGAAAGCTTTTTCTTCAGCACTCAGAAAGCGAGCTGTTTGGGGGTAGTCTGGAAGTCCAAATAGTGCCACCCAAGCCAAGATGATTGCAGGAAGTCCTTCAATGAGAAAAAGCCATCTCCATCCTGCGAGGTGTCCTAATCCATCCATGAAACCGATTGCGTAGGCCAACAGTCCACTGAGAGCGCTGGCCAATTGTCCCACAGAGTAGAATGTCGCAATACGCCATGGCATTTCAGCTGGCTTAAACCAGAATGACATATGGTACAGAACTGCAGGGTAAAATCCAGCTTCAGCCAAGCCAATTGCAAATCGTACAACCATCATCCCTTTGAAGTTCTGAACTGCTGCCACGGAGCAAGCACAGACACCCCACATCCCAATGAGCACAAACATCCATCGTGAAGGTCGAAAACTTTTCAGAAGCAGCGTATTGGTGGGCTCGAAGAACAGGTAGCTGTAGGAGAAGATTGAAAGTGTCCATGCCCACTGATTGGGACTCAAGTGTAGCTGCTTCTTGATGTTGGTGCCGTTCTCGAGATTGATGATTGCAGCATTCGAGTAATTGGAGGAATCGATGACTCGGAAGATGTACACGAGGGAGTAGAACCAGACAAGCCAGAAATCGACTTTCTTCAGGACCTTCTTTTCGTATGCTTTGCCCAAGAGCCTGTCGGCAGATGCGCCATCCTCGAGGTCTTCACTTCGCGGCGGGGAAGTAGCGTATGAAGTGTCGCCCCCGTTCTGATCTTTCTCGACGCTCATCTCGCTCTTGGATTGGAATGGTGTCAAGAAATTTGATAAACCTGCGGAATTTGGAGATATTGGGGGCAAAATGACACCCTTAGAGAAGAAAAGAAAGAGATCTTCCATTGGAGAGCGACGGTTTATAAATGCTCAGAAATCATACAGTGCTGGCTGACGAGTGCGTTGTCGGTAAGGCGACATAGCTGCAGCTGGCTCAGACCCAGTATTACCACGAAGAGAGCTACTCATTCAAGGTCTCGGTGATAAACTTTTGGCCTCCAGGGACTTCCTTTCACTCTCCTCTTTGAAGAACAACTCGGATTCTTTCATGATGTAGGTAGATTGGCTGTGAGTTGCCAATGGTGATGCCATTGACAACTCTTGTCACGGAATTGTACGATCCCACTTTCAAAGTCATTTCAACTCCACTTCTTCTTTTAGCGGTGATAAACTGGTCTCCTTTCCGTTCCCACGAGATAAACGAGAACTGCACTAATGCGGCACTATGGCACTGAGGGAACATTAAATCGAATAAGATTAGCTTTTAACAGTGATGCAACGATAAGTATTATCACGACATAATCTTATTGTGGGGTTTGCCAATGATCTAGGGTGGTTCGTTGCTGGAAAGTGGGGAAGAGAATGATAACCGCTTCCAAACCACCAGTGCTTTGGCAAAGCCCCTATATACAAGGGTAAAGTATGACATAGCGGGGTATTTGAAGTTCAATCTGTGCCTCTCTGGGCAGAAATGCTCTTTGCAGCAAATTAGAGGATCCTCGGAGGAATGGTCAAGAAATCATGTGATAAATAGCAAAGCACGCAATCGATGCAGATCTTTGGCAATGTGGTTAAGTTGCCGAGTTATCCATTTTTGATGTATTAAGCGGCTCGAAAGCTACTCGGTGCCTCAGAGCATCTATAGCATTGTCATTATTTGGCTGAATTATTTGAAATAAGCTCTTTCTCTCATCATGGCTCCATCAGCTACTGAACCCTTTGAATCTCAGACGGCAACTACCAGCCGAGTTTTGGTTAAACCATGGAGTCGTCCACAGCCTACAACTGAGAACCTTGAATGGGCGCCACTTGTGAAGATTGATCTGTCTCATTTTGATGAACCAGGTGGGAAACAAGAACTTGCGAAGCAACTTTACGATGCTGTCACCCGTGTTGGATTTTGGGTCGTTGTCAACACAGGTATTGACGATGATCGGGTTCTCAAACAATTCAGCATTGGCAATACATTTTTCAAGGAGCCTTTAGAAGAGAAACGCAAGAACCCTTGCAATTTTGCTGAGGGGGAATACTTCGGATACCGAGAAAATTCGCGGTGGATCGGGGATACTGGAGTGAAGGAGAACATCGAGATGGTATACTTCGCGCCTTATCTTGAGAACCATGTGCTAATAATTTGAAGCTCAACATCCCCAAGGCAATCCCCACGTATGCAAATGAGCCCAAACATGAGATCGTGAAAGAGAACTGGGAAGAGATATCAAAATTTCATCGCGACGTTTGGGAGAAGGTTGCACGCAAACTTTTCGTGCTTATCGCCATCATTCTTGAGCTCCCGGAGAACTACCTTGCGGATGCACACGCATACGATGAAGACTCAGATGACCATTTGCGATACATGATTTATAATGTAAGAACTCAAGAGGAGTGGGATCGTGCCCAGGCCTATTCGAAAGGCGGCCATACCGACTTCGGCAGCTTGACTCTGCTCTTCTCGCAACATGTTGCTGGTTTGCAGATCCGGACTCCAGAAGGAAAGTGGCAATACGTGAAGCCAGTCAAAGGCGGCATTACTTGCAATGCTGCCGATACCTTGACCTTCTTGACGAAGGGTAAGTACTACCCTCTCATCCGGACAGCTTCCCAGCTCACATCCAACAGGTTTCGTTAAATCTACCGTTCACCGTGTCGTGACGCCTCCAGCTGACCAACTCAACATTGCTCGACTGGGGCTACTCTACTTCAGTCGGCCTGGAGATACCACTCCCATGAGGCCAGTTCCCTCGCCTGTTCTCGACCGGCTCGGTCTCCTGACCCCTGAAGACAAGGACCTTAACGAGCCAGTTGTCAGTGGCATCGAATATGTTCGCGCCCGAGTGAAGGACGTTCATCACAAGACCATACTGGATAAACGCGAGGGGACTTCATTCGAGTTCAAGGGGTTGAAGGTTCAGAATTATTATGATTAGGAAGGAAGGTGTTGGTGATGCCGGCGGCACAAGGCTTCGGAGCCACCCTTTGCGGGACTAGTTCAGAGGCTCCTCATTTTCAATCCGGCTCCACGTGTGCTCCTGTAGACTGACTATAAATAATTTCCTGACACCTTCTTTCTTCGTGAATGGGAACATTTTGGATATCTCTTAGCTTGATATCATTTGAGAAGACCTTAGTATTGCGCGGTCTAAGCAAACAGGGACGGGGACCATGTGACCATGGTCTTTCCATGGTCTTTTGCTATTCTGATATCTGATTTTGTACTTCTGGAAAAGCCATAGTGTTGCATTTCTGTGCAAATCACACTCTCTACGCACTCAGTTTTCTTTGAAGTCATCATTCGAATCTAAATTCGGCTACTCAATTGTTGAATCCTGGTTCCTTACACTACAACCCAAATATCAGACAAGGAGCACACTCTTGTTAGGACTGCCGAGGCAATACAATGGATTGTCTTCGCTAGAAGGCTTTTATGACTTGATTTGCAGAAGTTCTAATTCCCAGTCGCCATCCCAAATTTGCTTCATTGTTCCTTACCCTGAGCTGTATGCACCTTGAGTTTGGTAATTGAGGAAAAAATAAATTTAGAATTGTAATAAAGGTGCTATTAAAAGGTTGAAAGTGATTAGCGCAGGGATGGAAGAAAATGAAGCAGAAATGAATATAAGAATTGAACCTGAGATGATCGAGAAAGGTTCTCGGGGAGACTCCTCCTCTTTATCTTCTTCTCGCATCAGCATATGTTATATTGTATACTTCATCTCGCATGAGATATTCTCACTGTCAACCCATTCGATTATGTCTTGTACCTCCGCATCCTGTTAAAAGAGCTGAACCCTCTTTCAAACACAGCACGAGCAAGAGTGCCATTGCCCAGCAAGAACATATGCAGCAACCAACAGCTTCTTGGAGCCAGTTGCATGTATATTTCGTTTGTCGTAAAGGTCCAAAGATAAGATTTGATGGAGGCGTTGGCGGCAGGAAGGTCAAAGCCGAACCCCTATTTTTCTCGGCTAATTCAGAACTGGTTTTGGGAACCAATCAAATCATTGGGATCAGATATTCAAAACGATCTCAAGCATTTGAACGTCGATCTTCCTAGGGCTCAAGTCGAGTTGCGCATATCAGATTCAAGAACCGACTTTGTTGCTGACGCATTAGGTGCTCGATTTGAATCGCAGTGCCTTGATTATGCTGCATGTCCTGCGATAAATGACCTCGTTGGGGAGATCAAGTTGTTGGTTTCCAGCTTGATCAAACCTAGAACTCTCGGATCTTATCATGCATCGTACATTCACCTCTTCATGTTCGCTTCGCAATGTCACTCGTCTCCCGAGCACAATGTTTTAGCAACCGTGTAAATCTTCGCTCGACGAAGTGGACCAGCAAATCGCATCGCACAGTCTGCGCCACTCCAACTGTTCGGCCCCAAATCTGCGCCCTCGAAGGCCCATTGTCTAAAATGTAGGCGGATTGCCAGAAGGTAACATCATGAAGATCAAATCAAAGACTCCGGAGTATCACCTCCATGTGATAAATGTTCCAGACCTAATCAATAAATGTGGGTTTTCACAGTGGAGTGTTCCACTCTCTCTTGCCATGCTTCTTCATCCACCGAACCCACACTCAAATGTCAACAAAGTCAACAGAACCGCAGACGCAACATACACCCGCCAAATTTTGGAAACCACAAAGCTCAGCCGGCCCGGGGAGGGCGAAGAAGTTGGCTCCGAAGAAACTGCACACGAAGATAGCTGGCAGATACAAATCGTCAGCGTCACAATCATCTTCATGAAATCGCTATCTCTTCTTGTCTCATGAGCAATTTCTGTGCTCTCTTCGGCAATTTTCAGGCTCGTGATCCATATCCCTGAGAAGGCAGCGGACATTTGCAAGATCCCAGCCATTTGTACTGCTCGAGTATTATTATGGTTCACGATAACACGTAGAGTCGTTGCGAATAGCTGCCGAGTTCTTCGATCATTTTCATTGCGATAAGGTTCCCGTTCAGAATCTGCTGCTCAACAGAAAGTAGCATCTTCATATTGTCCTCCATTGGGCTGCCTTTTGTGTATATGTTGTCGAATTTGATGGCCAATTGGAGGCTGAAAGGGTAGATCTCCTGCCCCAATTTTCTGCAGAGACCAGCAAACTCTCTCACTAGGTAGCTTTCTGTTCTATCTAACGAATTTACAACGATAAGAGTCAATCTCTTGGATTTTGGAAAGTAACTAGAATAAACCAACCGCTGTTTTTTGACCAGTGCAATCTCTCCAACATCTCCGGGACGAACATTGGCCTCGGCGTCAAAATCCAGATTCGCGCGGATATTGTAGCAGATTTCTGTTCTTTTAGAAGATGGGCTTTCGCTCAATTGCAGACACTCCGTTTCTTACCGAGTAGCCGTTCTTCGGCCACCCGAACGATAGAATTGTGGTAGCACGACTCCAGCTTCAGAGATACAAAGTTGAGACATCGAATAAGTGAAGGCTGGCTGTTACTTTCCAGCTCCCTTGTATTGGCAGTTGTATGAAAACTACTTGGTTACTCTTCGGCCAGCTTTCCAGCAACTGCAAGGTTGCTTACATGCTTAGAAATTTCAAACTAAATATCTACAAAATACCATCAAGTCCTCTAACCCCTTTGAAAATCTAGGAGGACTCTCGGTCTGCTCTTTGGGTTCTTCTCTCGATCGCAACCCAAAGCACAGGTACAAATGCCACAAAAGTTCTCGTCACTTCTGGTTTCCTGATCAACTGGAAATTCCTCCTCATGTTGTACACCTTCACCAGACTCGTGAGTCCAATCCCGGAATAGTAGGTGATTTCTTCGTTCGCCATGTAGCTCAAGAAATTCGTTCATCAGGTCGTGCATAGGTTATCAATCTGTGATATATTTTCGCACATACAAGGAAGAGGCGCGAAAGTTCTATGATACGGCGTTGAAAGTTCCTGTCTGAAAATGGAGCAGCAGAGGGGAGTGGTGCTCCGCACTGCCACTCTTGAGATGCCACACGGTTTGTCTTGAGAAAAGAGGAACTTCCTTCGTTAAAATTGAATAAATAGACGACATTCTCAGCAACCACAGCCAGTCAATCCCTGGAAATCTTCAACAACACTTATGATAAAAGGACTAAAAGAAGAACGAGTTAGTTACGTGACCATATTTTAGTGCCTAGCTTCGGCTTCAAATGCGGTCTCCAATGCGGATTCTTGCAACATCATGAGTCTGAAATTCTCGATTCCGGCCTGGAAATAAGAACGAGGATGTTGCAACGACAGGGGTGTAATAATATGAAGAGTACATTGATTGGACCGAAAGAACCCCACGAGGCTGGGGCTGAGTCAAGCCACTTGACGCCCGACGAGGCTCAATTTGAGGTATTTCATCTTCACTCTCTGCTCATGACACCGCCAAACATGAAGATAACGAACGTGAAATGAGATCTGCTCGTGTCTCTTAGCTCGTGTCGTGAGCTCGACTTCTCTGGAGTGTATTCAAGAGGAAGAAGGGGGGAAGGTTGCGACAGCCTCGCCTTGAGCTTCCCAGAATGGAAGTCCTAGCCACAGCCTCGAGCGTCCTTACCGTCGTTTCCTTGGCATTACAACTTGCTGATAATGTCCAAAGACTCGTTGACTTTTGGGATTCTGTCAAAGAGGCTCCAGTCGAAGCTGCAGAGATTAGATTCCAGCTCAAGATACTTGGTGCACTTTTAAGGAGCATCGAACAAGAGGGTCGACGCTCACCAAACGACGATGGAAGCAATCTGGGCCATGGTTGTCTTCTCGTTTGCAAAGGGAGTGTCGCCAAGCTGGAGAAGCTGTCGAATGGATGGGAGCAGGAATTGAGCCGCAACGGCTTAATTCGACGCAAATGGTCGTGTTTGAAGAAGGCTTTGAAGGGGAATGAACTGGATCGCTACTGGTGTGAGCTTGAACGAGCCAAAAGTACACTGATTATGTATCTGTGCTTGAGAAATGGGTGAGCTATGGCATTTATGCTTTGTATTCTTTTCAAATACTGACTTCGAACAGCCAGCTTCAAGACTCGTTGCATCGACTTGCGATGAGGGTGAGACTGGCACCTCTGGAGAACTGTCAATCATCAACCATCATCAAAACTGTTGGATCAGTTGTCCCAACAACCATCGGTAATCGATTCAAGAAGATGCATCTTGGCACAACGGTGTACGAGTTGCAGCTGAGCTTTGGGGTCATCCACATACGAATTGTCAGGGAGACAGTCATCGATAAATGCTCTCGGCCAACACACTCGGAGATGATCAGACACCATAAGCATTGGAAAATCGTTGCCACCATTTTGCCCAAATTCGCGCTGTGGAGAGTGCTCGAATTTTCTTTCACCCAGAGATTCAACTCTATTGGCGCTGGACTTCGGACCTTCAACATTCGGCCGGGCTGGTCTCCGATCTTCGAATACTCCAGTCGAGGGGACCTACAAAGCGTTAGAAGGCTCGTCGAAGATGGTCTCGCATCGCCCAATGACGTGGATCCGGATGGGTGGACTGTACTACACGTGAGCTCCGTCTTTCTTGGAAATATTGTACATCAACTGAACTTCCATTTTAGTGGGCTGCAGGTTCTCACCAAGCAACTATGTGCCAGTTGCTTCTTGCTCTTGGTGCTGTACCAGACCCTGTGACTAAACGGCAGGAGACACCACTCCTTGTCGCAACACGGGCAAATGAGCGACCGCTGGGCAGAGGTTATCTTCATCCAAGACATGACGAAAGTACAACCCTTGATACGATGAGGGTCTTGGTTGAGCAAGGTAAAAATGACCCAATGCAAAGTGGCGATATTGGATACAATTCCATTTTCATGGCTTCCAAGAATCGTTCTAGTAGATCGCTACTATGGCTCATACACCAAGACGAATATGAGCTTGACCTCAGTTATACATCACCAGGGGGGATCACAGCAGCGTCTTTGTTTGTGCAAAGAGAAGACTTATCCCCAACACTATTTGAACCAATTCTCCGTAAGTGGACTGCAATTGAAGCACCCTGTGCAAAAGGGTGGCGCCCTCAATTTGCCAACGGTCACTTTAGAATCCCAGGTATGGTCCCAGACGATGCCACGCAAAACTCTCACTGGCAAAAAGTAGAACCTTCAATGATCCAGTATGCTGTGTGGACTTGGTACGATAATCTTCTGAACTCCTATGACGAACGTTTCCCAAACCACGACCCCGCAGAGGAATTTAAATCGGTTCCGTCACCACTGGCCACTATAGAAACACTAATTGCCTATGGAGCGGACCTTTATTGCAATGGCAATTTGGTCAAATCGCTCTTGAGAGGATTGGTGCTAAATATAGTTCAATTTGATGGAGAGGAGCGCCCTCTGAACGTTTCGAGATACTGCATGTCCAGATGGCTGGAGCTTGTCCGACAGCTTGGTTTCGACCTCAAGGATTACCTCCGGATTGAAGCCGAAAAGCAAAAGGGGCGGTGTTATAACATTGGAGCTGGAATTATAATGATTGTGTGCTTTGATGAAGATACGGCACCACATATATGGACCGTCTTTCAAGGGCCTTCGGAAAGAGAGAAGAACGTGGTTGTGGATCGCCTCACCAGTTGCGCAAATTGGAAAGAGTGGCAGTTCCTTTTTGCGCTCCCAAAACCGCCACCTCCATTGAAAACGCAGGAAATCCTGGGGCAGTCGGTAGATATAATCGTGGTCCAGAAGCAATGCGCTTGTCCTGAGTTCGGGGTTCATTTGAAATCCTGCAAGGGTCCAAACATTGAGAACAAAAACGACAGCCCTCAACCCTCACCGGGTACACTCACCTCCGCAATCCCCTCAAGCAAACGCGGAATTGTTTCTGCGATACTATACTACATGATATCTGCGACGCGATATCGACGCGAGTTTACTTTTTATGTATTCGTTCTGGTGTGTTTCTTTGGATGCAGCTACTTTGCTCGAGTCTGGATTGCAGGTGGGTTTTTCTTGGCTTTGAAAATATTTGAAGATACTATTTCATACTGGATTTGATATGAATATTTTGCAGTTGGTTTCTTTCTTGGGAAAGGCTCGGATGAAAGGGGTGAATGTGTATTTTCCGATGACTTTCTCTAACATAAGACACCCTTCAAGTTCAATTCAGCAGATATCATCTCCCTCCAGATATCAATAAATCCCTACAATGAATAATGTCAAGGAAACAGAGGATCAGACGCTGCTACGCCAAGAAATATCTGAAGCCCAAATATCAACTTCGGGGATAGCTTCACTAGCTTCCCCAGCCATGTCTTACATCTACATTCAGCTCCAGCCCGCCAAGAAACATTAATTTTGACAACCAACACAAGAATTCAACGTCCCCTCAAGATCTTCAAGTCTTAACCACGAACTTAGGGTACAATAAACTACCTTCCACACTTAAAATGCATCTCCAACCTCTAAGCCTTTTGCTACTCGCGGTCTTCATCGCAACTGCTTCAACAAAAGCTCTCCCCTGCACCACCACACACAAACCGGAGAAAACCCACACTCACACACCGGAGAAAACCCGCACTCACAACCACCAAACAATCATACCAACCTGCGACCCCGTCTTCACCTGCGGCAATCCAGTGATATGTCCGCCGCAGGACCCTGTCGTCTGTATTCCAACGGATCATAAGTGCAAGATCGCGACGACTTGTCTATTCGCCGTGATCTGCGATAATGTTGCGACGCCTTGTGGCGGGGATAATGTTTCTGAAGTATGTGTTGATAAGAGTATTCCTTGTCACTCACTGGCGGGGTACGTGCCATGAAGATTTTTTTATGTTGGGTAAGGGAGCGCGGAGGGTGGTCGTGGGGAGATGTGGGTTACTGAATTTGAGTTTGGCTTGTGGAGTTGTTGGGGAGGAGCTTTGGGAAGGGGAGACGGAATCAAAGATATATGTATTGAGAGCTGAGTTTATGGGAAACGGCGTCTTCAAAAATGGTTCAAGTCAGTTGCAACCTCACCTCGGTAACAGTGACTGTATGATGAAAGGAGCGCGCTTTCCCGCCACGAACCATAAGAATTGATAGTACTCGCTCCTCGTCTCTACCCAGCTTCTAATATTCGCTGACCAGCATATGATTCTCCAGCAGGCCGTGAATCTGGCATTTCCTCTACTTCTCGGTTGAGGGCCGACATGAGCGTTCATATTGACAACACTTCTTCTGTGGCCAGAAAACGTCCTCCGCGGAACCAGGTCGGTCCTGCTCGGAACTCAGTGCCGAACTCTGATCTCAACTCCCATCACACAACCAGCAATTGCTGGCGGTGGCAACGTGCAACACAGCAGCAACCAACTGATGACCCTGCATACACTCGTCGTCACGTGGGTGTGCAGCCAAACGACAGAAGCCATAACCCGGTAACTGCTCCTGCATCTGCATCTCGAAGCAGGATTACCCGCCGATCGCAGCCTCAACTTGAACCACCTGCCAGGCATCAGCTCAACCCACGCCTCCTCACCGGGGAAGTGGACTTTCAACTTCCCCGCCGTTCACAGACCACACTCGCCATCATCAGGAAATGAACTGACCGCCTCCCGCACCAAGCTTCCAGCCTCGAGTCTATTCGAGCAATACGTAATCAAGACGGGAGGCCTTTGATTCGTTATATTCATCCGATGATCCAGTTCCGTGGGGGCAAGAGTGAAAGGGTCTGAATCATGGATTCATGGTGATGACCACGGTTAGCCATTTGGGCAAGGTACTTCGCGATGAGTTACCCACTCCGTTTCATCGCATGTGGAGATGGGGAGAGAATGTGAGACCTGACGTTGGGACATGCTTTGCAGGTATGCAGCAAGGGTTTTTCTGCAGATCGGTAGAGGGGCCGTGCAGGTTTCCGGGGGGAGAGGAGATCGCATTTGCCCTGTGTCACCGTTTGCGGTTGTGCGATCTGCCGGGTGGCTTGTAGGGGGATATTGGGCAATGCTGAGGCGAGCTAATGGCCGGTTCCAGCGGCCTGACTAGAAGATGAAACGAGATCGGTGGCTGGGGTGAGGCAGCACGGGCGTGGTCCCGTGTCGGATGTGGTTGAGGCTGGTGCTTGCTTCTTAAACTGCCGTATACGCTGTTGCACGGCTCGGAGGGAGGTTGAGGCACAGCATCGGGGTTTTTCTCCAGCCCCGGATTTCAGCGACATGCGTGGATCCCTTTGCGACCAAAGCGTTCAGCACCGCAAGGCCGGTAGGGTTCTCTTGAGATCGTTTGCAGCAATGTGTCGTACAGTGCGAGCTCGGCTCTGTCATGCAGGTAGCCGTCAGTTTGCCCCTGTCAGAAACGGCTGTTCACCTCTAGCGGATGGGCCATGAGGGACCAGTGCCACATCTGCTGAATCATGAGATGAGCGAACACGTTCATTCGCAGATCTGGTCTGTGTCACCAACGGCCGGACACGTGCAGTGGAGCTGCTGGTAAAGTCTAGCCGGACTGGCAACCTCGCTGCTGCAGAAGCCACCTCATGCACTGGCCAATCAGAGAAAGACCGAATTCATCGAGGATCAGGAATGCTATGGGAGACATTAGCAAGTATGAAAGATGACAGATATAAACTTTTGCTGCTTCAACAGACCTGTCCGTGTCCATCCATACTGGGTAGGAGACGGGAGGCTTGGTGGGGCCGTGACTTTTCACAGTTCTTAGATTGAACAAGCAGGAGAATAGCAAGCAATGAGAAGGAAAGATTGATAGCAAATGCGGAGGAGGAACGGTCTTTCCCGCCGGCTTCTTCGGTACCTCTAGAAGTCCAGCGTCTCATGTCTGCCTTGGAGTATCACTCGGATCTAGGATCCCTTGTGGATAAGTCAGTCCCATTTCATCTTCTACCCATATAAGTGCAGGTGGTCGGTCATCCCACAAACATCATGTAGAATACTTTCCACTTGGTTCTAAGTTTTTCTTCGTATTTTTGACTTTTCCGCAAGTATCTGTCCATAGCGCGTGGAATTAGCGGAATTTTTGAATGTTTCAAAAAGTTTGGTAGCGTGGTGGAAACAGGCTTGAGTCTAAGGTAAGCAATACCGCCTTCCTGCTCTGCTGGCGGTGAGGCGAGTACAGTTTGGTAACTTGGAGAAGTGACACGCTGTGGCAGTATATCTTTCGAGCGTATCAGACCAACCGACACAGGGCAGGAGATAAGCTGAAGAGCGATTCAAAGCCACGAACCGCAATGTTCTCCACTTAGATTGTCGCACTGTTGAGAAAGAGCAGTTATTTGAGGTCTCAATCCTGTACGGCAACAATTCTTCATAGACCGACCGCTTGAGTCTTCTGAATTTTTAACCTGACCGCTTGAAGTCGGCCGTTTGGAGGTCTGCCTGCATTGCATGCGCAGGAGGCTGACGGCTGTTCATGTACATCGGGCGTTCGACGTGGAAATAGAACATTCGCAAAGCTACGTTGAGCTAAGACAGGGTAGCGGTGAGGCGTTACCAAAATGTTTATCAACGCAGAGCCCCGGATTGCCCCGAACGGCTTCGAAGCCTTTGTCCCATTCCACAGAGCGGAGTTAATGCATCAAAGACTTGTTGAGATGACGAACAACGACGTGAACGCTTGGAGTGTCTGCAGGCCCGTGGCCTCGCCGACATCCAGTATCTGGGATCAACAGATGGAAGACTTCGGAAACGAGAACTTCTCTGTAAATCAGCTCTCGAAGGAAAAGATGCAGGTTGAGCTAATGATCAATAGGTTCAAAGCCCTTATGCTGGATACTTCCAAGAAACTTCCTTGGCCGTTCCAAGACTGGCTGTCGAATGCCCGAAGACTTCTTCGCACACCGTCGCTCACAAGCCCCAGTGCCAGTCAAACAAGAATCCGACCGCTTCTGAGCAGCCATACCAAGACTCAGCATCTGATATGAATTTCATTCAGAAGCAGAGCCCGATGCTTGGTCATGACTATTCTCAGTGGAGTCTTGGACGTGGGCGTGGCAGCTTTGCGGAGTTTTCGAATTCGAACATGCGAAATGTGCTCAAGGACTTTCCATGTCAAACCTCGATCGAGCCAAACCTCACCACGTTCACACCAGTCTCTTCCGCTCAACATTTGCAGGTGCCCTACCGAGACGAGTCCTTGTCGATGGGCACCAGTATCAACACGGACAGAGCCAGCCCCAACACAGCCTACAGCTACTCGCCAATGACCACATCGGTGAACCCTCAGTCACTCATCTCTGGCCTCGACAACGGTCATGGCTCATCGAAAAAGGCGGGATGGTGGCCGCAGACTTTGGTCGATAATAGATACCGAGATCAAGTTACTTATGGAATCCCACTGGCCTACGACGGTCTTCCAAAATGCCAGACTCAACAACTACAGCAGCAATATTGTGATCTTTGGAACACCGCCACACAGGAGACTGATGATTGGACAGCACAAACCATCGCCTCAAGCACCATCTCTCCAAAGGTCCTAACATTGAACGTCTCTTCCACTTTGTCACCTTCATCTGGTTCTAGTCAAGAGGCTATGATTAGGCTCTCCGGGCTAGGCGCTGTTGTAAGCAGCAGCGAAGAATCATCTGACCAATCTGGACCGGAGACCTTGGCTGTTGTAGAGCCGCCGCCGCCTCGTCCTCATAGACAACGTCAAAGTCTCCCAGAATCGGCGCCAACTTCACGCAGAATCATGCCAGTCCTCCCCAGCAACGACTTTGCGCAAGATAGAAACAACAAGAAGAGATCAACGAAGGTCGCCAAGTCAGCAAACAGTGCCCGCAGAAGATCCAGTCCTGTGCCAACCAGCAACCCAAGCACCAAGCATTCATCGTCCTGGAGAGCTGGAGCAGCTGCTCCACGACCGAAGAAGATCGAGCCAAAGTATGTGAGCCCAGAGCCCGAGCCACTCTGGGCCACCCTGGCTCAATCATCAACAACGGCGCAGGCGATGCATCACCGAGACGCAAAGGACGATTTCCTGGTCCGTTCGAAGCTCGCTGGGATGTCATACAAAGAGATCCGTCGTGAAGGTAAATTTTCCGAGGCAGAGTCGACACTGAGAGGACGCTTCCGTACTTTGACCAAACACAAGGCCGCCAGAGTGAGGAAGCCCGAATGGGATGACAACGATGTAAGTCAGGTGTGCTCTACGACTGTGATGCAGCTGACATTTAGGCAGATTCGACTTCTCAAGAAGGCAGTCCGCAAGCTAACCCACGGTGACCCAAAGAACTGCAAGGTTCCCTGGAAGCAAGTTGCTGAATATATAGCCAATAATGGGGGCTCATACCACTTTGGCAATGCCACCTGTCGGAAGCGCTGGGATGAACTTCAAGCCAGATCGGACTGCTGATTAGATTGAGCATGGATTTTGAACCTACGGGCAATCGAGGGCGTGTATGAATTTCGGAGTGGGTTGCAGACTTGCTTTTCGATAGGTGATTTTGTGCGCTGAATATCGGAGTTAAACTGCATGACATGTGCGTTTGGTGCAAAATGGTGTGTTTTTATTCTGGTTGGATTTGCTGGTATTGATTATAGACCATAATGGTAGTCGTATAATTCATGACCTGGGCTATAATTTCCATCACTTTGCATCTGTAGCTGGCGGTACACCAATGGCCAGGAGAATATCTTTCAACTTCTCTTCGTCATTGCGAAAGGCATCCCATTCTTGCTCGCTTTTCACTAAAAGCGTGCCTCCAAGAATGGTGCCATTGAGAAGAATGGGGCCCACAAGGTCTCCATTATTGGCCTTTATCTTCGATCCTTCTGACAATCGAGGACATAGTACCATGGCCTGATGGGTGAGGCAAAGATTGTAAGAGAAAGGTGGCATCTTCTCTGGAGATAGGCCAGAATTCTTGTCGTCTGATCTCTTGGCAACGACTTCACACCGCTCAAGTAACGAAGTATATAAGTTGTGCAGGTCTTTCGGGCTTGGATCTTTGGTCAATGGGTTGGCAAAGTACGCGAATGGGAGGACTGCTTGAAGTTAGTCGCATGTTGGTCGGACAAGAACACAAATCATACCAGGTTCGGGAGTATTTATGAGGCAATCAGCTAATACATCCCAATTGCCGCCTTCCTGTATGCCACTACGCATGGACTCGACGGGAAGGAATTGGAAATGCCGGTGCGGCTGGCTCGCCCCCGAAGCTTCCCCGCTGTTGAAGAAGCCAAAAAGTTCTTCTCCATTTTCCCTGTATGCTTTCAAGCAGGCGTATGCAGCTTCAAGATCGTCTTGTTCTAGTAGGTCTGTCTGTTGTTTGAAGGTTTTCGTAGCGAGAATGAAGTGATTCGGAATTACGGGGTATTTATTGAGGACGAGGGAGTGGGACGGAGGTAGGTCTGTTACGAAAAGGCCTTTAGGAGGGTTCTCAAAGGGGTCAATTGGCTTGGAGTCCGAGAGTTTGTTGGACTTGGGCTTGTTGGCAAGAGCTGGCGCGAAACGAAGTTGGAACTGAGTGATGTTAGTCGCTAGTTCGAGGAATCGAAATGAAGTTTCAAACTGGAAGGCCTTCGCAATGAAGGATTGAGACCCGCGTTTCGAAGAACGTTAGATCTCCAGACGCTTGAGCAGCTTTGAATTGTTTGCGAACAAGCGCTGGCAGATTTCGGATTGTGGACATCTTATGTTCCTGAATTGATGGGGAAAGAGGTTGATTGTCTTCGCCATCCGAAGTTTCGGAGCCGGTTATAAGTTTTTCCGGTGCTCTTCAATCAGGACGTATCTCAAGACTTCTTTAAGATTGAAATTGGATCTGTGGAATCTTGCAACTATTTGCTGTTTCTTGTTCAAGTCGAGCGTCAAAAACATGTACACGTTTGGATAAAGACATCTTCTACTTTCTGATAAATCACTTTCCGCCTATTTTGAAAAAGACATCTTGTTGTCACAGTACTCACCGTCATGTCTCCTCCCCAAAGTTCGATTCAAGCTTAGATGTGGTGATCCCAATACCTTCAGCAATTCCACCCCCCATCCCCTCCATACACAGCGCCAGTCACATAGGAGCTCTCAGGTCCCAGCAAGAAAGCAATGATACTCGCCATCTCTTCCGCGGTTCCGTGCCTCTTGATGGCGGTGGGATTATCCTTCCCTTCATCAGGATTCCCTTCCTGTGCTTGAAGCAACAGAGGCGTCACGATAGCTCCTGGAGCCACGGCGTTCACACGAATCTCCCGATGACCAACTTCCTTCGCCGTACATCGAGTCAACCCAACCACGGCGTGCTTGCTCGCCGAGTATGCTGCACTTCCTGGGAAACCTGGAGCGTGTCAGAAGCTTGATCACAAGATAAGAATGGGAGAAAGATACCCATGACTCCCTGAATGGAAGAGATGTTCACAATGGAACCTCCATCTGAAATCATCTTCAACTCAGTTCTTAGGCAGTACATCAACCCCGTCAAATTAACCGCCATGATCCGATCCCACTCCTCGTCTTCCACATCAGCCAGCTTGGTAACTCCGTGATATCTCCCTATGATTCCAGCACCGTTCACAGCTCCATCTAACCTGCCATATTTCTGGATGATGCCGTGGATCCAGGAATCCACATCAGACCGCTTGGTGACGTCGACTTTGGTCACGGTGAAAGGGACGCCGAGGGGAGTGAAGTGTGATGTTGCTCCTTCCAGAGCTTTGGGGTCGACGTCTGAGATACAAACTGTTGCCCCTCGAGACGAGATGAGTTTGGCAGTCGCAAGACCAATGCCAGATGCTCCTCCAGAGATAGCGACGACTTTGCCTTCCATTGCTGGTTTGTCTCTCAGATAGCTCTTGGACTGGTTCAATGTGAGTTAAAAAATGAAGGAAAAAAAACCTACCAGAGTTCTCGAAAACAGCTGTCACGCTTTCACACGGGCTGTGGCACCCCGCTGGTTCTCCTTGGTGCGTCGTCTGGAGTCTTTCCACCAACCCCGCGTTGTGGTAGTCGCCATGGTTTGATTTGCTCGTGAATGCGCCGAAAAATGACCTCCTGCATTAATGCGGCATAGATCTGCCAAGGGATTTTCCTTAGTGGGGCATCAGGGGCGCCGGCTTCCCCATGTTTCAGGCGCATGACCGCGTGCTGCTTTCAAGCTGGACCGGAACAACGACCGCTTCTCTTAAACCGCGGCGCTTTCTTCCCTTTCCTCCTCCAGCTCCTTAAGTGTTTTTGGGGGACTCCATTATAACTTGATCAACTAGTCTACATGACCCGTTAAACCGACCTCCCTCTCCTCATCTTACTACTTCGCCGCGGGGTCAGGGAACCTCTGCGCTTCAATATGCGCTGGACGACTTACCTCCTAGCTGCGGCTGCAGCCGTGAGGACCGAGGCCTCTTCGTTGCACCCACCAGTTTTGCCTCTCTTTATTCGAAATCCTTACTTGAGTACTTGGTTGGGCCGGGCCAGAGGGGATCCCTGGGATCGCTGGCCGATATTCTGGACTGGGCAGGAGGTAGGAGGATATAGCTCAAGACTGTGGTCAGAGAGACTAATGCAGTCTCTAGATCGGATTCTCCGTTCTTGCAGCAGTACCAAAGTCCGACACAGTGTTCCCGCTGGTTGGCAGACCCCACGACTCCCTTCCGAAGAATGGAGAAAGGTAGCATCCCTCGGCTCGATATTCGGGATCGAAGCTAATGGGTTTGCAGTTTCAATGTTTCCTACCCAACCTACCTAGGAGCTACCTTCGATACTTCGACCACGAATCTCACATACAAAATACCTGCTCCTAGCTACAACATAGATCCTTCTGAGATCACCCTATCGTTCCTCTCCCCCATTACTCCAACATCGACCCTACGACAAGCCATACCTGCCTCATACTTGACGGTACATGTTACCGGATCCTTTGATATCGATGTATACATTGACCTCAATGGGTTATGGGTCAGCGCAAATAGGGGCAATGAGATCGTCTGGGAGCTCAGTGATACCAAAACTTCTACCTCGAAAGGCTTGAAAACCTGGAAGGTCAAGAGAAGAGTGGAACAATTACTGACTGAGGATTGGGATCGAGGAGAATGGGGTACATTGCACTTTACTGGCCCTTCTGATGTCAACCATGAGGCCGGGACTTCGGCGCTCTTGAGAAACCGCTTCTCTCGGACAGGAAAGCTGCAAAACACTGTTGATGGCAACTTCCGCGGAATCATGGATGACGAGCCCGTTTTTGCATTCTCTAAATCTTTCAGATTGAATAATACCTCATCAGCCAGTGGCCCATCGTACGACAGTGTGCTCTTTACAGTTGCCCATATTCAGGATCCAGTCATCCAATTCGCTTCAGCACGAGGCCTCACTTTGATGAAACCATTATGGGCCTCTTACTACCAGACGGCAGATGAGGTGCTCGAATGGCATTATCATGATTTCGACACTGCTTTCAAGCTGGCCAGCAATTATTCGCTCCAGCTAGAAGAAGATGCCCTGAAGTCTGGATCGGAAGACTACAAGGATATTCTGGCAGTCAGTGCACGCCAAGTCTTGGGTGCCACCAGCTTTGCTGGTACGCCTGATGACCCAATTATCTTTTTTAAAGAGATCTCGTCTGATGGTAATATGAACACCGTCGATGTTATATACCCGGCCTTTCCATTCTTCTTGTACACCAATCCGAAATGGTTGGCGTGGCTGCTGGAGCCGCTCATCGAACATCAACTCAGTGGTCAATACCCGTAAGTCCAAAGTAACTTTCCCATGAGGTTCAGTATCTAACAATACCCCAGAAATGATTACAGTATGCATGATCTAGGTGCAAGCTTCCCAAATGCTACCGGGCACCCAGACGGCCGCGACGAATACATGCCTGTGGAGGAGTGTGGAAATATGCTCATCATGGGTCTTGCGCTGGTCAATTCATTGAAATATGATACTGAACCCGCTAGTATTTGGTCTGCTGAAGGAAACCCCAGATACATCGAATCAGAAGGAGGAAAATTCTCCCTCTACATTGATGCTGATAAGATGGATGACACCTTTGGTGGACCAATCTCAGCAAAGGGAGAAAAGCAGGCTCGTCAGTGGGTGTCGAGATCATACAAACTGTGGAAGCAGTGGACCGGATATCTTGTCCGGGAAGCCCTGATTCCAAGCAATCAACTATCAACGGACGATTTCGCCGGCTGGCTAGCAAATCAAACGAATCTCGCTTTGAAAGGAATCATTGGTATTCGAGCAATGTCGGAGATTTCAGAACTTGTAGGAGAGACTAAAGATGCAAAATACTACCGCAACGTTTCCGAAAGCTACATCAAGCAGTGGCAGGAAGAGTTTGCTGTCTCTCGAGATGGGACACATGCTAAGCTGGCATACACCTGGTTTGGCAGCTGGACAACGCTCTATAACCTGTTTGCAGACTCGTTGCTATGCTTTCATCTACCAACCTCTACTGTGGACTTGAATAACGGCCCTGCACAGAAGCCGATGGCTACACAGAAACCTAACAAAGATCCAGTCTCGAAGACAGCTTTCGTCGGCGAGAAGATTTACAAGATTCAAAGCGATTGGTATCACAACGTTCGGCAAAGATACGGTTTACCATTGGACAGCAGACATTTGTACACGAAGAGCGATTGGGAATTCTTTGCCGTTGCTGTTGCAAGCAAGCAGGTTCGGGAAGAGGTAGTTCAATCAATCGCGCTTTGGGTAAATGAGACTTCGACTGGTACGCGTATCCTGGCTTCTTGACTCCGTTTTCAGGCTTTTATACTGACAAATCGAACAGATTCACCACTTACCGACTTATACGACACGGAAGGAGACGGCGGGTTCCCTGGAATTGCATTCAAAGCTCGTCCTGTGGTTGGGGGCCATTTCGCCTTCTTGGCATTGGAGAGAGCCTGTGGTGGAAAAGCGGTACAGGCGTTGAGCTTCCTGGATTCCGAGCCGCCTAAAGACCTCTCTTATCTCATGGAAGGCAGGAGTGCCGAATTGTGATATGGATAAATGACTGCTACAGCAATATATTGTAACAGACCCGACTCGCTACCGAGAATCCAGAGAGGCGAGGGCCATGTTGATCATTGAACTTTGCTGGATTCCAAGCTCCATCAAGAAACAAGATCATACAGTACTTCGAAGGGCTCGACATCCATGTGAATGCATGGATCAGCCGCATACGACATTTTAGAACTTTCAATACTTTTTGCCCCCTTTTCCCAAAGGGAGCTGGCTCTCAGACGTCTCAGCTTTGTGGAAAGTTGCCTGCGTCTCATTTAGGTTTAGCGCTCACGCTAGTGTGACTCTCGCCCGCTTAAGGCATGCGTGAAATAATATTTCGATCTGTTCCCTTCGCAAACACGACACCATCAACCTTCCATCCGTGATATCCTTCATCAAACTTTTTCCATTCTCACATCGTCTTGAGATAACCCCTTCTTCACCTGTCCGCAATACCCGAGCGGCCTCTAGCTCAGTGTTGTTCGGACGAACACGACAGCTCTTGTCAACAAAACACCTCCCTCAACTTCAGCTTCACCTTCCACTCCTTCGATCAACAACTCCGCCATTATGGCTTCCATGGATTATGAGAATGAGAACGGCACTCGTTATGATGGTAAGTTGACTACTTTTCATCTTCCGCCACTTTGGGCCCGATTTACAGACCGAAAAACATGGTGTTAACTTGACGCGCAGACGAGGCTCCCCGTTATGAGCGCGATCGCAGCGCATCTCCCCGTCCAACCCGCCGCAACGACAGCCCTCGTGGTGGTCCCCGTCGCTCTGCATCTCCCAACGGCAATGGTCATGCCGAAAGCCGGTCAGTATCTTTCGCCTTCGCCACTGACATATTTTTCTGACATCTGCCAGTGGTCCTCCCAAGAACGAGCGTGGCCCTCCCCAAGATGACGGTGCAGTCAACCCAGGCTCCAACCTCTTCGTCACCGGTATCCACCCTCGTCTTTCCGAGCAGGAGGTTACCCGTCTCTTCGAGAAATACGGTGATGTTGAGAAGTGCCAGATCATGCTTGATCCCCACACCAAGGAGTCTCGTGGCTTTGGCTTCGTCAAGATGATGACCGCCGAGCAGGCCGATGCCGCCAAGGATGGTCTTCAGGGTGAGGTTATCGAGGGTCGTACCTTGAGCATCGAGAAAGCTCGTCGTTCCCGTCCTCGTACCCCAACCCCGGGCAAATACTTTGGTCCACCGAAGAGAGGCAAGCAATTCCTGACCCTTTGTCTTACACAATTAACTAAAACACCAGAAGATGACCCTCGACATCCACCCCCAGGCCGTTATGGCGACCGCTACGATGATCGTCGTCGTGGAGGAGGAGGCTACGGAGGACGGGACGACTATCGCGGATACCGCCGAGATGATCGTGACCGTGGCTATGGCAGAGACCGCGACGACGGATACGCCCCCCGCGGAGTCGATCGCTATGCTCGTGATGACCGATATAGCAGCCGTGGTGGTGATGACCGACGTGGAGGCGGTGGTGGTTACTCCGATCGTTATGAGAGAGGAGGCGACCGTGGCTCTGCTCGCGAGGCTCCGCCAGCAGCCGCCTATGGTGATCCAGCACCTCGTGGAGAGGCTCGGGAACCATACGGAGGTAGAGGCTTCGATGACGAGAGATTCTCCCGTCGTGATTATTGATTGCTGACAGACCCAGGTGGTGAGCGCCCTGCTCGTTAAACTCGCACGATCTCGATACCGGCAAGGGGCTTTGGATCTGCGGTTTTCATTGATGCAGGTGCACTTCCACTGTGCATTAATCTTTCTTTTGTCTTCATCATGGTCCAAAGCTTCGAGCGGCGGAAAAAGCGGGTGCCTTACACTTTCTCGGCGGATCGAGCGAACTCACTGTGTCGATAATGACTTTCTACGGATGCTTGGGATTTCCTTTTGCTTTTCATCATCAAGTCTCTTCGGCACGACATTCGGTCAGTCGGGTGGGTTCAGCACAAGATCAGCTCCTTCATTGGAGTTCGGGTGTCTTTCCCTGGATTATCGATGGGCCCTCACATTCAGCACCTCATGTCCCCATGTACCACTATGCAGCTTTGCGCAGAGCATCTATCACATCGCGCCATTGAATTTCGGCCATTACGCCTGACGAATCTATCTCGACTTCGTCGTCTTTAGTCGCCTGAAGCAGAAATTCGATGAGCACACAAAAAACAACCCCCTCGCAACCTTCGTGATCACCAAAATTATATCTCGCATTTGGACGCAGTATACTGACTGATCAGCAATCTTTCCAACGTGCTCGCTCGCTCGTTAGTTGATAGTCTCTCGAAGCTCGAATATCTTGATACACTTGCCAATATGCCAATCCGCTCCTCGTCTTCACCATACGCCGTAAACAATCAAACAATACAATCCATCCATCCATCCATCAATAATGAGGCAACTAATCGTAAAACGCTCAAATCAAACAATTACAATTCCGTGCCTTACCAAAGACAAACAATCAAACATCCGCCACCGTTCAGCCAATGCTAACAGAAGGCTGCCGGCACATTCCACACACAGATCCTATGAAAAATTGAACGCCGCAAGCGGAAGAAGGTAACACCCTGAAATGGAAATATAGGTGGCTGATATATCACCTTTTATAGGTCTTGTTTCAGTCCTAAGTTGAGCCGATTCCTTGCTATACAAACTTTCCTTGCTATATATTTGCTTTAGAACTAACGGGTCTTGACTTGACTCTGCAAAGGACAGATAAGGGGAGATGGGCGAATAACCAGGATTTGATGGTGCTGGAATGGAATGGGGAATGTGGCGTGTGGCCAAGATGCCCATTATGGGAAAAGGAATATTGTGGCGTTCAGGGGGCGTGAATTTCTTCCCGTGCCGCAAAGGGTATTGCCCTGAGAACCATGGCCGTGGGTTGACTTCAGTTGTGTTCCTTCATGTGATGTTTTTACTCGTCCGCTATCTAGATTCCAGAATATACATTTTCAATTCAAGAAAATCTTCCACAAGTCGTTCCAACTTGAGGCATCGTTGGGTTTTATGTCAAAGACCACCCGGCCATTCAGAATTCCCAGTTCTAGCCAACAGGCGTATTGCAGAAGTCAGCAAGCATTCATAGTCTTCCGGGCCTCTCTACCATCTCAAAACATTTCCTCGTGGCAAGGAAGCAACGCGATCCAGGGTGTCGAGGTGCAGAGTGGTGTCACCGTGCCATGGTAATGTCACATGAGCAAGATCTACCACACAGAGAGATCAACCCAATCAGGCCTCCTTGAGGTAGTACAAACACAATTTACCAAGCTTCGCCTAAGGAAAGGCAGCTTGTAAATATGGAATGGGGCTGCCTTCATAGTCACCCTCAAATCCTCCTTCGGCAGTACGAGCAAGGCAGAGAGCTGCTCAAGCAATGCAAACGTTAAGTTGAATCATTTATTTGTGTCTGTCGCTCAACATCTTGATTCGAAAGCACCTTGTAGAATTTCCTTCTATGATTCAAGACACTGACCTATACTCCTAGAAGCTCAGATGTTTCTTTCTCCCAAGGGCTGAATGCCTCTCTCGCGTCCAGCTGTTCTCACGCTTCTCTCTGTTTCTCAAACATCTGAGCATCTCCACTCTCCGCTTCAAACTTATCGAGCCCCCAAAGAACACAACAACAGAAGAATTCACTGAACATCAGGATGTCTTCACCAGACCGTCTACACACTCCCTCAACAAGCTTTTATCTCGCTCTGGAGGGGATGATGACTAACAGTGAGGTGGCTGAAAAGCTAGAACCCGTCGAGGGGAAAGAGAGAGAGGTACTGGTGAGGGGAAAGAAGTCTGGTGAGAAGTGGAAGGAGGCTGTGACACCAGAATCGAAGGGGATGAAGGACGAGGTGGTTAAGCAGAGTGGGGCGGGTGGGAAGAATTGAAGAGGATTACTAAGGGCCATGGCTCTGGGAGGGATAGGATAATACAGAGAAAGGGGAGGAAGGACGGGGTATTGAGATACAGTGTTGAAGTGAAGGCGTTCTCCTTAAGCCGCGAGCGAGGCTTTCGTGGCTTCCACGTGGAGGTGGAGGTGGGGGTCATTGCAGCATGTATAGGTTATGAAACAAATATACCTATTCTACATAATCCCTTCAATCTCCTTCCTCGTACTGCTCCATAAGTCGAGCATGTTGGTGAATCATCAACCACAATCATCTCCAGGCATACAATACCCGCCTCCCTCACTGTCCCCGGTAATCACAATCTTTCCCCTCGAGTTCAACACCTCTCCTTCTCCAGCGTCCCCTTTACTGCTCGTAGGTCTCGAGTTAACATCTACATCCATAGGTGTGAATTTTCTTTCTACGCTGGGGTGCGATTCTTCGACGGAGAGGTGCTGAAGACGGTTTAAGGCGCGTGGGATGGGTGGGTTGCCCATATAGTTTTGGGGTTTGGTGGAGCTGCCTGCATTTTGAGGTGTTGGATTTTGGGGAGGGGCGGAGGGTATTGCTGGAGGATGCGTTAGCTGGGTTCAAGATGGGAGAGGAGTGGTGAGATGGAAATGTGGCGGGTGGTGGGTGGTGAGGAAGTGGGGAAGGGAAGAAAGGGAAAGGAGAGAAGATACATTTCTTTCCGTCGACATGGCCGAGGTTACGGTTTGGGTCTATGATGTCTCTTACTCGGCGCTTGAGCTCTTTGGTTTCTGGGTATAAAGTTAGTCCATAGTTCGTGACCTGAATGTAGATACGGTCTTCGTAAGAAGAGGCTTGGAGAGGGGAGGTGGAATAAAAGAAATATTCATACCTGGAAAACCACCTTCCGCTTTTCTATCCCATAATAGGTACTCTGCGATGGTTGCCTCATCCTCCTCAGTTGGGCCAGGCTCTTCGTCATAGAGATGAACCTTGAAGATACCTCCCGTTGCTGGCTGCAGCGAGACTTCTCCCAAGTCGGTACTAAAAGTTTGCAACAACTCTTGAGCAAACTATGTACACCAATAATCAGGTATATCCTTGACATCAAGTGATTTGGAAATATTGTGGGCTCGTTGTTTCACTCGAAAGAACTGCCGGATCGGACCGCGGAGACAATTTGAGACTGCGGGGAAATGACATAGTGACCCTGGCCGGAACCAGGCCGGCATGAGATCGAGAGACTGGGAATAAGGAAATGAATTTGTTGACGCACATAGGCAGCTCGCAGATTCCATTTGCAGGCCGTGCAGAACTCGATGGCGATGCGCGGGTATCGAGTCGACAAATCCGCCATCGGGTGCTCGTTCGTGCTCTGCCCCGCTTTGGCGCGATATTGTTCAAGGCAATTGAAGGAGAGATGGGGGTTGGGACAATGAAATGAGGTCAAGGACCAGTGGATAAGATCAGAGACTTTCGTTGAATATTGCGGTCGGATTATGTTGATTCACGAAGGTGATAACGCCAAGTTAATGCTAGGATATCAAGGCAAGGTTGGTTTGGTGGAGCAGCTGTTCCTGACCGATCGCTTCAAGCCTGCTCCTCCGGCAAATTGGAACCCGCTCGCTGGCACCGAGTTGCACAGCAGCCAAATTTTTATGGGATGATTGTCTGTCCAAATCAATTTTTGAAGGCTCTAGCCTGAAACGTCCCGCAAAAGTCTGTAACTATACACATTGAAAGGTTGCTCCTGCGAACATTACAAGCGTCTCCACAGCCTCCTCCTAAAGCCAGATCACCACCCCGACCGCTGATATGTACGCTTGAGGTATTATCGCAGAGACTAATCCGAATACGCCTGTGAACGCCCTCGTCTTCTCGAATATCGTATCGCTCTTGACTCATCCATCGATTCTTCACATCAGAGTGCAGCAGCCTAGATTGTAGCAAGATCAGTATGTTGACAACGTCACGATCCAACTGATTCGAACCCACCTCCTGAAGTTTGGACAACATATGGGTCTTCTCCCTTTGGAATACCACCCCAGATAGACGGAACCATGAAATCTTTTGTGTTGTTGGCGTAGGAGATGATGCTAGCGAATGTTAGCCCGAGGTTCTCTATTCGATCGACGGAGCACTAAGTCATAGAGGGGCAGGAGGGAAGAAAGCAGCAAACAGAAAGTGAAGGTAGATCAAAAATTTCAACATTTTTGGGAAGACGAAGTGAAGTACCGTACCTCTTTGAGGCTTGAGAAACGGGGATGCGCTCTCTCTCCAAATCCTCCCGAAGACGAGAGTTCAATTCTGTGAGACGTCGTAGCTTAAGATCTGCCATCGATTGCTTGTTCTTCTTCATCTGACCGGGGTCTTCGCGGGATGAGTAACCTGAAGGCATGGTGAAGGTATTGCCGGTTGATGTGTATCGCGACTCCTAATCATTACAGCAATTGATCAGCAGGCTGTCCGAACACGACGCGAAGGAGACTGATCGACGGACCTTGGCTCGTGTGTGCAATTGCAGTTGCAGAGCTTGCGACCACTCGCGCGACCTGTTTTCGAGGTGATTGAGGTGAGGAGAGGTGGTTTGAGTGGCCGCGGTGAGGTCCTGACCACAGAGTCGGAAGCAATTTGGGGGTGCCGAAAGAGGAACAGCGCTGATTTGCTAGCACGAACTTGCACCTTCACGTGCTCGTCTATTTTAGCCCCATTTTGAGTCTCAGCGAGATCCCACATTGAGAAAATACGGCGATCCCCTTCACCAACGCTCGACATCGATCCGCCACTCTACCACGATACATAGAACAATCAGAATCGATCGTCGAAAAGGCGAGCCTGCCTAAAATGGCTCCACCACCCCATCAGAAGCCAGAAAATGTTCTCAAGCGCGCCCAAGAGCTCATGGGCGTTGGCCAGTCCCCCGCGGCCTTAGTTTTACTTCACGAGCACATCACATCCAAGAGGTCACGAAATGTTCCCATCGCCTCCTTGGAGCCGGTTATGCTCCTCCTCGTGGAGCAGTCCGTTGAACAAAAGAAGGGAAAGCTAGCGAAGGATGCCTTGTATCAATACAAGAACATCTCGCAAAACACAAATGTTGGCACGATTGAGGTACGTGATGGCAGCTTTGGGTTCACCATACGTGGGAGTATAATGCTAACTACTGTACAGTTGGTTCTCAAGAAGTTCATCGAGCTGGCAGAAGAAAAGGTGAAGACAGCGCAAGCAAAGGCAGACGAAGTCCAGTCCACCCTCGAAACGACTGCATCCACCGTCGATGATTTGGAAGCATCTGAGACACCAGAGTCTATCCTCCTATCCACTGTATCCGGCGAACAGTCCAGAGATCGCACAGATCGCGCTATCGTCACGCCATGGTTGAAGTTTTTGTGGGAGACATACCGGACCGTTCTCGACATCCTCAGGAACAATGCACGATTGGAGATCATGTACCAGAGCACTGCTATGCAAGCATTTGAGTTCTGCCAAAAATACACGCGAAAGACCGAGTTCCGCAGGCTGTGCGAGTTGCTCCGAAATCATGTTCAAACTGCTGCCAAGTATTCTGCTCAAATGCATGCCATCAACCTCAATGAGCCGGAGACACTTCAACGACATCTCGAGACACGTTTTCAACAATTGAATGTTGCAGTCGAGCTTGAATTATGGCAGGAGGCTTTCCGAAGTGTTGAGGATATCCACAATTTGCTCAACCTTAGCAAGCGACCACCGAAGAACATCATGATGGCGAATTACTACGAGAAGTTGACCCGAATCTTCTTGGTCGGGGAGAACTACCTGTTCCACGCTGCTGCTTGGTCGAGATACTACAATCTTCTTCGCCAATCCGCCGCTATGGTCGCGTCAGGTCAAAGCAAGAAGGCAGATAACCCAGCAACCTCGGAAGCTGATCTCTCTAAGGCCGCCTCCTTCGTTCTTTTGTCAGCTCTCGCCATCCCTGTTATCAGCACTTCAAGATCTCGAGGTGCATTGGTCGATATTGATGAAGCTAAGAAGAACAAGAACTCCCGCCTCACTCACCTCCTCGGAATGGCTCAAGCCCCTACTCGAGCTGTTCTCTTCAAGGATGCCATGAGCAAGGGTCTCCTGAAACGAGCCCGCCCTGAGATTCGCGAGCTTTACAACATTCTCGAAGTTGACTTCCATCCTTTGTCTATCTGCCAGAAGATCTCTCCAATTCTGGCTCAGATTGGCGCCGATGCCGAGATGGAGAAGTATGTTCTGCCTCTTCAGCAAGTCATCCTAACCAGACTCTTCCAACAATTATCCCAAGTTTACGAGACTGTCGATCTCGCCTTTGTTGAGAATCTTGCCAAGTTCCCTGAGCCATTCCAAGTCACCCGAGATACAATTGAGAAGTTCATCATGAACGGAAACAAAAAGGGTGACCTTGCAATTCGAATGGACCATGCTACAGGAGTTCTCAGCTTTGATACTGATGTTTTCTCATCAACCAAGGCCGTCCAAGCTGGTTCTAGCTCCGGATCAGCTGAAAGCGAAACATCTTCAGTTCAACGACTCCAAAACACCCCATCCGAAATTGTCCGCACGCAGTTAGCCCGCTTAGCCAAATGTCTTTACGTCACATGTCAATACATTGATCCTTCGTTCAATGAAGGAAAAGTCAAAGCCCGAGAAGCAGCATATGCACGAGCCAGGGCTGGTGCTAATCAAGAACATCGGGAGACACTGGCACGAAAGGAGATTATCCAAAAGCGGAAGGAAGAAGCATCAGAAATCCAAGCACGAAAGGAGAAGGAAGATGCCACCAAGAAGCGCATCAAGGCTGCACAACTCCAAGAAGCTGAGGACAACCGTCTCAAGTTGGAACAAAAGGAGCGTGAAGAGAAGCGTATGAAGGCTGAGCTGGACCGGGTACGGAAAGAGGAACTCAAGAAGCAAATCGCCGATCTCAAGATTGGTCCCAAGGCTATTGACATTGATGTCGATGACCTAGACAACCTTGATGCCAATCGTCTCCGTGCTATGAAGCTTGCTCAACTTGAGCGTGAGAAGAACGACATCAACGAGAAACTCCGAGTCACTGGCAAGCGAATCGACCATCTCGAGCGAGCTTTCAGAAAAGAGGAAGCGCAGAAACTGCCAGAAGACTATGCTCAGCAACGTCAACGAGACTTGGAAGCCTATGAGAAGACAAAGGCTCAGACTCTGAAGGAAGCCGAGGCTAAGCACAAGGAGAATGTTGAGCTCAAGCACAGATTGAGTCGATTGGTCGACCGTTACGAGAGCTACCGCGAAAACATCGTTGAGCGAAGACACGATGAGTTCGAGAAGCGCCGTCGTGATGCTGAGAGAGAGTTGGAGAAGGCGAAAGCAGCTCGCAGAAAGGAGTTTAGGGATCGCAAGGCTCGTGAGAAGCGTGAGCGTGAAGAGAGAGAGCGAATGCTGCGGGAGGAGGAAGAACGTGCCGCCAAGGAAGCAGAGGAGAAGGCTGAGAGAGAGGCCAAGAAGAAGGCTGAATTCGCGGAACTGAAGGCTATCCGAGAAAAGGAACGACAAGAAGCTTCGGAGATGGCTGCGCTGCAGGAGCGACGAGCTGAGGAGGCTGCACGACGCCGAGCAGACGCAAAGGCTGCACCTCGCGGGCCACCAGTCATGGAGCGACAAGACTCTGGCAGCGGCGTACGACCCCCATTGCCTTTGGCTGGAGCCAAGCTCGGCTGGAGAGAGAAGGAGAAGCTGCGTGCGGAAGGAAAGGAGGTGCCATCTGCTCGCACCGAGTCGCCCATGGCTCGTGCCTCACCAATGGGTCGCGCGGCCCCTATGGAACGCACCGATTCCAACGAGCGCCCCGCCCCCTCTGGCCCGCCACGCCTCGCCCTCGCGGGTGGGAAACCATCCTGGAGAGACCGTGAAGCTGCAAAGTCCGGCGGTGAGCCTGCGCCATCCTCTTCCCGTGTCCCGTCGTCATCCGGCGGCGCCCCTCTCTCCCGCGGTCGCTCTGGACGAGGTGAGAATGGCCGTGAGGATACCGGGTCACCTGCTGCTCCTGCTTCTGGCGAGTCTCTTCGACCCTCGGCGGCGCCTGGCAAATTCGTGCCTCCTCATCTTCGCAACAAGACTTGAGGAAGGTGACGTGACAGATTGGATGGGTGATGGATTGATTTGATTGTAGGAATTATGCATTTGACTGGCGTTTGCGTTTCCCTTTTTCTGAGGTGGCGACTGGATGGATGGATGCGATGTTGCTCCGAAGATCTGGTGTTTCTTAGATTCGCACCGGGAAGAAATAAAATCATGGCTGCATCTCGTCACCGCTGTTCACTGGTTGCCCACTCCTGAAATGATCTGGCGCAAGTGTAGATGCTTTTTGACAAGAAGCAATGTAGTCAGATTTCCTGGATGTGAGACTTTCCCTCCTCCTACTCGGGCCAGCGCTCTTCTCAAAGCATACATTATTGGTCATCAAGTGGGCTCTTCTTCTATGCTCGACACCACTACCTTTGTAATGAAGCTAAGCTGGCTCAATCCAAAACCACCAAATCCCGCTCTGAACCAAAAATCAGACCTTCCATTGTTTTCGATATTGTTCCTTAGCGGAGAGCATTGATGCGGCCGTAAAAATTGAAGTGAGTAAGAAATGGAGTTTCGAGTCTACTATGTGCTGCCTGCTGAATCACCCGAGAAGATTATCGCATAGGGGTTATGAGGCGCGCCGCTTAGCGAGATATGTCTGTCGATTTTTCTGCCTTGCACATTAAACGCGCTGAAACGAAGGAAGGTACGAGGTAAAACGTAAGACTCAGGTGGACGTAAGTATGAATATACAAGAATTGCCTTATTTGGTCCATCCGAGAACAATGGAAAGGCGTATGAGATGCGCTTCACATGGATAAATTCCCATTGAGTCTTAAGAACGAGGTGTAACACTATCTCTGGACTGTGGACAGAGCTGGTGTTTCCGTAGACAGCTGCTTGGGTCTGCAACCCATCTCTCGCGGATCAATCAGCACTGAACCACTCACCCCAAGAAGGCTCATTGTTCCAATCCTGCCACCTGCAGGTATCATCTTGACTATCTGGTCCCCCCTGAGGGCAAGTGCTATCCGCGGATTTGCTCTGAGAACTGTCAGTTGCTGCTGTGTGCTCGCTGCCATAACCGTGACTAGAGAATACAGTTTCGCTCAACGACGAAAGAGAGGCACCAATTGTGTTAAAAGACTGTGGGTCGTGCATTGGCTCGTGACTCTGAAAATTGGGCTCAAATGTCGGGTCTTGGAGAGGAGGCGGTTGTTGAAATGCTGCATTTAAAAAGTTCGAAGGTGTGTGCATCGACATTCTCTCAACGGAGGGATATTGGAGGCCGAGGGACGGATCTCGAGGATTTGGAGATGGAGGGCTTATCGGAGCATCTGTCATCGAGACAGACGGCATGTCTGCTTGTTGATCCTCGTTTATCCTCTCCGAATAGGACCTGAACAGCCTAGCTTGACAGTCTTGAATGGTGTCAACCAGATTCGCAATGAGCGATGCCTCAACTGGTTGCATCTCCTGACTGAAGACCTCCAGCACACTCGCCCTTACTAGACGTGGCAGCTCTCGACGTGCATACTCTTCATAGTTTGCGAGGTCCCAAAAATCAGACGATAAGGGAGTTCCGTCTAGCATTGGCTTAAAATCTGATTGCTCAGCGCCATGACTTCATTTGATTGAGGGAGTAACTTACAAGGTGAGGGAACATCTTCATTCGGAAACAAAAGTCGATACATATCTCTCCATCGATCTTCATCAGTCTGATCTCGGTGAGCCTTCTTCCTACTCCTCAACTTCCTCTCCATCTCAGGCGTGAGCCCATCAGGTGGATGACCAGGCTTCACCTGGCAGATTTCAGTGGCGTCGACAGTAATGTGTGCGTTCAGAATCTGCTGATTATCGAAAGTTTGCCAGCATCGTTCGCAATATGGTGCCATTTGGTGCTTCCTGTTGAGATGTTCCCTTCAAGTAATTAGTAGCTAAGTTAACGCGGATAATGGGTGCAATACTTCACTCGAGCGATGCTTGGCCAATGGGACAACGCGCAAGAACGATAAGAGTAGATACTATACCGGCACGGGTCATGCTTCCGGAACATGCAGGCAAATTTGGGGCGCTCGGTAGGGCCATTTGCCGGCGGTGTGGACTGGCTCGGGGGTTGAGGAATCCTGTCATCACCTCCATCGGAATCCTCCTCATCCTTCCTTTGCCTTTTTCTTTGAAAAGAGCGCGATTGTGCGGTACGCTGTTTTGGAGGTGTGCTCCCAACAGTTTCGGACTCTTGGTAGGAAGTACCAATATGTTGTCGAATATTTGACGGCCATTGTTGTTTGAAGATCACCCAGAACTGTGCCATAACTCGGTCCACCATAGCTTGCCGAGCTGGATCCAAAATGGGTGTCATGATAAGCTCTCCATCTACATGGACATCCTGTAAGTGGGAGCAAAGCTCGTCAGTGGTGTCGTCGCTTCCCATTTGTTCGGACTCGCTGCTGTGAAAGTCGGACGAAGTCGAGTACGACATATCTCTATCCACCGTTTCGTTCTGATGACATCCTCTTGTGCAAAATTTGTTGATCATCAAATGCTCAATATCGAATACTTTGTAGGGTTTTGTGAGGATTCCATGCACACCAACAGCCTTGGGTCGGTCGACGGAATCGCTGGTGACATCGGCAGTTACAGGAATGATCTTTGTTGCCTCCTTTACGTGTTCAGCAATACTCTCTCCTTTGGAGACCGGAGATTCGCAAGCAAAGGTTGAGGGCGGTTCTGACGGGCCAAACCATTCATTGTTCTTGAGAAGTTCCGTTTCAGTTTCACTGCGGAGTTCGGCCGTTGCCGTGATTGTGCTTTCACGAAAACCATTTGCGCTATGTGTTCAACCTTTGGACTTCGTTTTTTCAACGAAACTTGGCATTGTCCCATTTGTTCCGCAACTATCGAAAGCTTTAGGCCGGGAGAGATCTTGGAAATCGCCCTCTGATTCTGGGGGGTGAATAGAGCCAGCAACGGTTCCTTCACTGGCTGGGGATTGATGAGAGTTGACGGCTGCTGTGTCAATAGCACCTTCCTTTGAATTGAAGTCCTTCATTCTGGGGGAGAGCGTGGTTTCCGAAACTGGTTTACCGATCTGGGAATCCGACCGACCACCACCACCACCACCACCACCACCACCACCACCAAAACCCGGAAAAGGTACCACGTTACTAACCCAATGGCGAAACCAATGCAGGGGGCCCGGACTGGGCCCCTCATCACTAGACGTATCAATTGAAACTCCGCGTTCTTCCAATCTACGTCGAGCTTTCATGAAATCGTCATAAGGGCCTGGACCTTCCCTGTAATCATCTATATCGCCTCTCATATAGCTGTCCATGTACCTTTGCCCTGTGTCGAGGATAGTCAGTCTACTAAATGATTATTTACTACAAAGAAGACTTACTACTCTCAGCACGTTTGGCAAGTTTGTATTCTCGGCTGTTACAGTCATAGTCCTTGGCTCTCCCGCTACCCGCAACGCCTCCACCTGCCGACGATCGAGACCATGCCGTCTTCCCGTCGGAGCTTCCGGCCATGTTACTTTGATGAATGATGGGTTTATGATGAGTGTACGATCGATGAGACATGATCTTTGTATCGAACCAGAATCAATGATGTATCGGATATTCCGGTCTCCGATCGATATTATGTACCTTTTCCTCAAGAATGTGTCCAGTTTCGCTCTTACAAATATCTTTCGAGAAGGCTTCGACTGTAGCGAGTAGATGAGCATCACATGCCCTCCTGCACGGTCTGGCGATGGGACGCTGTGGTTGTGATATGAAAAGACCGTCAGCTCGCGCAAACAGACACAATGATGAGATTGATGGTTCGCGCGACTGGTGTTCTCGAAGTTGATGATGTTGAGGTAGGCTCGCTGCAGTGAGAACTCGCAAATGCGCATAACTTCTGCAGCCACCTCGACCGCGTATATGATTGGCCAGGCACAGCCCCCTATGAGATATTGCAAACTTGCGCGACATGCGCAAAACTTGGAGAGAGAGGGTTTGCAATGGTCTGTGAAGTTGATACTCGCGACGAGAGAAGATACCAAAATGAGCATTTGAAGGATGGGCTTGTCATATATATTTGACAATGACCACTGGGTCTGTGGATCTGGTATCCGGCAAAGCGTTGAACAGACTTCGATTGTACCATGTACTACTGGGAGATTGTTTACAGCTGAGTTCAATTCCTAAAGTGAGATTTAGTGACGAAAGTTTAGCGTCCTCGTACTGGCGGCTGATGCCCCTTTTATTAGCGAACCAAGAGAAGCAGGTAAACATGCCTCATAGGATTAGCGGCAGCTCAGATCAGACAACTAATGGAGTCGAGTAAGATGTCCTGTTCATATCTATTTCTAACTATATTAACACGATGTTACATTAGCAAACCTGGAAAGGGAGAGAAAGCATTGTCGTTGAACGCGTATCTTTACGACACGGAAGCAATTCAGGAACGCATGGTTTATGGCCCCAGGGAGGTACTGTCTGTCAGAGTGAAAAGAATGGGGATGGATTTGAAGAAGCTGGACAGGGAGATAGCTGGAAACCCAGCTCATTCAGAAAGGAGTGCAGGATAGGTGACCGTCACGCAAACGATTTTCTTTCATAGACGAGACTTCTGGGTAGCACCGTCGCGAAAACTGTTGAAGTGGGGGTTGGAAATCATGTGAGCGGTCTGTGAACAGGGGAGAGGCTCGGCTAGTCACGGAGCTTGTAACAAAGAGGAAGCTCGGTCTTGAAACTCAAACTCTTCTGCTCCTTCTACTTTTGGATTGAAGCACCGTTCCAATAAACCGTGCCGTTATAGTTCAGTGCTCCATAATTGGGGCAAAATAAGGGGAAATTCTCAAACGGGACATGTCAACGTTTCAGAGGCGATTTACTTTAGGAAACTTACACGGGTTCTAGAAGACTTTCAAACACCTCAAGAAAAAGAAAACATTTCCATCCTTGGAACGAACTGCAACTCGCCTCCTTTAACTTGAAATGGAAAGTATACAATTTAAAGGGGCCAACCCCGGGTTGAGCTGCATCTAGTACTGGTTAGTGAAACCCCATTCCTACCTGGACTGACGCATACACAGCAGCATAAATGACAGTTTGTTTGACCATATTTCACGGCTCGGCAATTTGTCACATAATCCCCACTGAAGATCCAGATCGAGATCGGCTTCAAAAATAACCACTTGGGAATCCCGTCTAGGAGACTTTCCTGCCGGGTCTCTGAAGTTGGCAAAATCCCGCACAAGTTTGTTACAGTAGCCTCTTTCATTGACGCTGCACTTGCAAAGTGGCAAGGCAAGGGCAGTTGCTCTTCCACTTTATAACAAGGTTTCCCCGCATCAGACCATCTTGAGAGGTGCGCCAGGTGCAAATGCCTCTCACGAAAGATCCCAACATTCCTCCTCAACCGGGGTCACGCCAAGGGGCTCTAATCAGGCTCCAGATCTTCTTTATTATTGTTGCGTTGCTTGTCTATGGTCTCAGAGTGTACACACGGAGATTCATCCTTCATTCTGTGGGGAATGATGATTACATTATGGGCATTGCTGTGGTATGGCTCCCCTTCTCTCGCCACACTCAACTTGGTCAATCTTTATCTCTGTCGTCACTTCTTAGAATAGTCATCGCCTCTAATCTTTCCTTCTATCATATGTGACCCACTTCTTCAAACTCAACGAACCCGTCGACGTAGTTGCCATCAAAACGCTCCTTCCCGCTCGCACCCGCCAAGTCCCATTTCTCGTCCTATTCCCAGCCCCACTTCTTTTCACATCACCTCTTCATTTCTCCTTGAAATATTTTCTCCCAAAATCCTGCCTTTTACAACAAGAATCCCAAACTAATCTCCTTCCAGATCTTCAGCATAGCACTCACAGTAAACGCTTGCATAAGCACAATCCACGGCTGGGCAACCCACCTCTCTTCCATCCCGCAATCCAACATCCCTTCACTCCTCCTCTCAATCTATCTCTCCGAGCTGCTCTTCACCCTATCGACCTCCTTTGCCAAGCTCTCGATCCTCCTCTTCTACCTGCGTCTCGCCGTCACTGCCACCTATCGTCGAGTCATCTACGTTAGTATCGTGTTTATCACTGTGTGGGCAGTAGCATTTTCATGTGTGGTCATATTCGTAGGTCCCCTCCCTCGATCTTACCATCTCCTCCTCTTCTATAGATTCGAAAATTGGAATAAAAGAGAGAATGGAGAGAAGGGCAAAGCTAACGAAGGGATGGAAATAGCAATGCCACCCTGTATCCGCATACTGGGACCCAGCCAGCACATCCTGCTACTCACCCGAAGCAGCACTCTTCATCCACGGTCTGACAAACACAGTCACTGATGTGTACATCTATATCCTGCCTATGCACATGGTATGGAATGTGCAGCTTCCGGTACGGCAACGCGTTGGCCTGCTCATCATCTTCGGTGCTGGGTTTCTGTATGTCCATTCTCCTTGCTTTCCGTCCCGTTTCCCCTCTTCCCTCCCAAGCCCCCCCCTATTTGGTCTTCGACTTCGACTTCCCCTTTCAGAAAGATATACCACAGGTGGTAATAAAACCAACAGAGTCTGCGTCGCCGGAGCCCTCCGCCTCTACTACTCAATAACAACGGACAAGTCCCCCGACACGCCCTGGGAAGGCTTCTCCCTCTGGATCTGGGAGAGCATCGAGATAAACCTCGGCATCGTGTGTGCATCTGCTCCTAGCCTCAAATCATTCCTAACGCGGCTGGTCCCGAAACTCTTCTCCAGTAAAAATTCAAACCCGTCCAATGATTTTCCCAGCTTCGAAAGAGAAGGGGCTGGGTATTCAAGAGGTAAAGGGACTGAGAGGCTGGGGACGGGACGGAGGGATGCGGGCCGGGGATTTACGATGACGACTGTTACGGCGGGGAGGAGTGCGAGGAAGGGGGGTGGTGGAAGTGAGAGTCAGGATGATTTGACTGCTGGATGGGAGGGTGGGAGTGAGCGTGTGTTGATTGCTAAGGTCGATGTACATGACATGGCTTGAGCCATTTAACAAGGAAAACTGAGCAAGACCTGCTTGCTGGATGTTTGGGACATGTCCCTAGCGAAAGAAGGAGAACAAACTACAGGGACGAGCTCAATAAGAACAAGCACAACAAAGAACGAGCTTAATAGGAACGAGCAGATGCTCTTGCGCTCCGAAAGGAAATGACCCATCAAGTCACAAAATCGATTTTAATCTAAGCATGCACACACCGGAAAGATCGACGATGTGTCAAGCACCGTAAACTGAGTATGGTGCCGCCAGGGCAAGAAATTAAATCGAGGGCCAGAGAAACCGACCCATCTAGCCCTTTAATCGATCCTCCTGTTCCGGACCGGACCTTTTGTCGGTCAAAAGGTTAACAAATGCTTGGATACAGCCTACTCACCTCGGCAGAGCCCTGGATCGGCCCAGGAGTACGAGCCACGCAAACAGCCGCTTCACCTTGGAAGTGTTCACGGCCCAGTCCATAGCCCAGCTCAGCGAATGCAGGGTTTAGCACCTGTCTGACCTCAAAGTTAAGCACTTCTTACGAGCGCTACGCGCCGATAGCTGGCTTTACATTGAAGTACTCCTGGACAAATCCATGGATCAGCCTGATGCGATGTGCAAGACAAGCCTTATCAGACCAGAATACTATTCGTCACTGCTATGGAAGGCAAGCCGGTTGATAATGAAGTTAAATGCAGGGAAAGTGGAGCCGGCCACGCAGAGATGCGATATGCAACGAAATCTCTTTGTGGGTTGTACTATATTCACTTGAAGGCAAGCTAGTTCGACAACGAAGTCGAGGTGAGTCGCAACAGGAGAGATGGAACGTGCAACAAACCCCCTTTTACATAAAGTAGAGCCTTTGATACAAGGGTTTTCTCATTTGAGTGCTTTGAGCGTGGAAGATGCCTGGGCTACTGTGGTCTGAGGATAGGTTCAGAACGTGCGATGTGCAAAAGAACACCCCTCTGTGGTACTCACTCTCCTCTATAGTTTGAGAGAAACTATATGACTTACAACAAAACAGTGGCATGGGCAATAACGACACGGAATGGCTGGCGGACAATGCGAAGAGGTCAATAATCGAATGATGGAGCAAAAGGGGTGCAAGAAAATAGGCCGTTTAGACGGTCCCTCGATTGTCGCTACTGGAGGGGATTGAAGATGGAGATGCGAAGGTACTTCTAAGGATTCCAACTCCCTCATTCTCTAATAAGAACGAGAAGAGAATGTGGATATGAAATCGGTGAAAAGTAATTGCATAGCTCAGACCCAAGCCTAGTGCAATGAGCGCGAGTCGAAGACATTCTGTAGCACAGTTCAACTTAAGTCTAAAGACTACCTGTTTTTATCCATAGACTCAACTTGAGCCAAAAACAGAAAAGTTTGCGAGATATTTTCCGTAGATCTTGGGTCTGCAGACATGGCACTTGCATGTTCTCTCCAAGGCGAAGGGCGAAGGGAAGTGGAGCGGACGTGGTGGAATGTTGAGAAGTGGGTGCATGGGTAGATGCACGTGGGGGGCTATTTCTGTGCAAAATAATAAGAAACGGCTTGGAAATCCATAGCGTCGGAGACATGTGCATTTGGTTGTTTTTCTCGGGTGAAGGCATCCCCGAAGGCCAGTTGGCGAAAAAGGCTTTTCGAGGTTCTACGAAGCTGTTATGAATTGTTAGTTTTCCCGAACATCTGCCACTGGCGGTGCTTAAAAGTGTCGACCAGAGACGCAAAGCTATTGAACTTTGAGTCCAGGACGTTACAGTAGGAGTCGAAATCAGTGTCAGTCTGGAAACTTAATAAGTTATGCTTGCCCCACATTTTCTGAGCGCTAGTACCATCGTAGCTTAGTACTTGTATTCCCTGCTAGGAAATATACACGTGAATTTATAATTTCACCTCGAGATTTACTATGTTGCCATTGTAGAACCTTCTGGAAGTGATGTGCAGTTCTGAGTAGTATCTTCTGTTTAGAATTATTCAGGGCTGCTTTGTTTGCTTTAGCTTTCTCCCTAACTTTGCTTCTCCTACAGTAACTAATACTGTCGCTTTACAGTACGATCTGTAAAATTATTGATAGGGCTTAGGTTTCATTTGTGAAGCCGCGGCTTGCATCTCATTGGCAAGTTGTGGCTTGGGAAAATGACTGTTTCTGGCAACTTATAATGATGCAGGATTGGATGCCCGGCATACCAAACTCTATCAAAGTACCACTCTGATCGGCAGGTCTTGATCTGCGTTTTGAACACCCCCCACTCACGATGACACAGATTGGACAGCAAGGTCAGGCTGGTATAGGTACCCTGTCTCCAGAAACGGCTATCCCAAAGACAAACCATGAGTAGCCCTGGCTTTTCCCATAACTCATATACCTCCGAAGCAAACGCCCAATGGGATCCTTACGAAGAGCCATTGGCCGACGATCCATTTGACGAACCAAGTTAGCAAGAGACACAGACAAACGAGCTTAGGTTTTGTCAGCTTTCCGAGTGAGATAGCTAGAGGACATATGATGACAGCTACATGCGTTACTCAGCCGAGTATAAGATAACAGTAAACAATAAAGCGATCATGCCAAAAGATACAGAGCAGGGTATAGTTCTAGCACCTGCCGCATACTGGGGAAAGCACCTGAAGCCGAAACTGGAGGATTCTGTCCATAAAACGAACAGAACCCTGAAATCCGCTTTCACCAGTGTTATAGTTTCAGTCACACAGCGCAAAGAGCTGGATTACACGAAACGATTTGATAACACTAGTATTGATTGGGCAGACATAGAAAACTAACTAATTCCATGGGGCAAATTCTACCGCGCAGGTAAGACATTCAAACTAAGCCTTTCCTTCAACTATATAGACACAACAAATACCGCATTACGGAGCGGGGATAAAAGAAGCTCTGGATCGACGACTCAACGAATGCTAGCTAGAGGAGATCTACAAATAGATGCAGAACAGCATTCTTCTGGAAAAGTATCTATTTGGCGGAAAGTATATAATATCTTTCGTTGTCGTGGCCGTCCCTGTAATAAGGGACCGTATTGCTGGTGTGACTCTATTGGGAAAAAGCATTACAAACTCAACTCAGACACCATGGAGAGCGTTGTTGAGCACGTGCTAGATGGTCATACCCTAGAGACTCATGATGATGTACCTCCGAACATTCGTAAACAGCTATATGACGAGGAAGAGAAGTCACTCGAGAGGCACAAAGAAAAGACAACTACAGCAACCCTCCCTACACTTCCTATTACTACCACTGTGCTGCCTGCACCGTCCTCTCAGACATGCCACTTAGTATCATCAGCAGCTGGGACTCAGTTGCCTGCCAAATCTACCTCAATTGCTCATCTTGATATACCTGGTTTCTTGGATGACCAGGTCGAAGAATACTGCTGTTGGCAGCAATCAAGAGTCAAGAAGCAAAACCTAAAGGTAGAGTATCAAAAAGTTTGTGATGTGATAATCGGAGATGACATGGACCTGGAACTAATCCGCCAAGATCCAAACCCTCAGTTTCTCGATCAAGGCGTAAAAAGAGGGCCTTCACTACATGTTGTAGGTGACATCGATTATTGGCTCAAGGTCAAGCGTGCTAGAACTGAGGAGTAGATAGGAAGGGATAGAATGTATTGCAAGTAGTCTAGTCTGCCATAATCTGAACTTATTGCTCCTTAATGTTTATTCCTGCATGCATAAAATGCCCTCGAGCACTTTCCTTTTTTTTGCCAACTACGTCTATGCACCATTTTAAAAAAATTATCAAAACCCTGCTGCGGATGCTCCTCGTAATTATGCTAGCTTAGTTTAATAAAAGCTTTTAGCTCGGCGAAGAACTCTTTAATCGGATTAAAATCAGGAGAATATGGCGGCAGATACACTAGCTTTATACCAGCATCACGGCACATCTGCTTGATCTTCTCTGTGTGATGGATGGATACATTATCCATGACAAGAACCGACTTCGGTCCTGGCCATGGGTTCATAGACGGGAGGAGCTGCTCTACAAAATCCTCGAAAACGGTACTGTCTGTAGATCCCTTGAAGACGCGAACAAATATAACGCTATCCTGCGTATATGCCGGTAATATTTGATAGCGCTGTTCTCGCTGAAACCGGGAAATCTGTATTAGGGTCACACCGAGGAGGGCCCATCCTGTCCGCCTTTGTCTAGCTCTTTTGTCACAGCCAGATTCATCGACGAATACGTATTACCAGGAATAGATATGCGAAGTATTATGCGAGTACAGGTCCCGCAGATCAGCGTTCCGAGCCTTCGCTACACGGCCAATCTTTTTCTTGGACCAGCCGCGGGATTTTAATGCTCTCCTTATACTAGAAACAGTTACATGGACTTGGAAGCGGCTCCATACAAAGTCAACCATCTCATGATGGTAGAGATCAGGTTTGTCTAGCAAATGTTCGCACAGTGCATCTAATATCTCAGGTGTAATGCTTCGGGGCCGTCCGACACCATTTGAAGGGGCTTTCGTAGTGCCGAACCTACGCAGGTTTTTTTTATTCTGTAGACGCCACGGGTGCTGCAAGTAGCAGCGTCAGCTATCTCCGCAGGAGGACGCTTACAAAGGATCATAGCATGGATTTGTTCATGTTGCGAATTTGCCAGTGGCGGCGCCATTCTGGGGAATGATTAACCCTGAGAGAATGCTTTCAATCGATGCTTTGGTCAAAGAGGACACAATCGCCACCCTTACCTTGGAGTGGATTCTAGAATGTTCTACAAAACTGATTCCTCAGGCAGATATTCATTTCTCACGCGTCCTCACAACCTTCTGCTCAAGGTCAATGCGATATACTGCACAATATTTAGCAGTTATGCGCAACTTATCTATTGATAATGGCTTGGATCATACAGTACTCTGCATGTTTCCACATGTTTCCTTTTCTCTCACAGTCAAGATGTAGGTTTATGTTCTATTTCTGGTATTCAGCTTGGTTGTGGCGTTTGCAACCGACCGTATCATCATTCGTTGGCAAGCGCTGCGAGGCTCTGGCAATCAACTTCGTCTCCCGATACTCTTCAATTCGTTAGAGCTTCAAGAATTCTCTGACTACGGATCGTGCGTTGGAACGGCAATATCAACCAAACCAGGGGATACCAAAATGGTAAGTAGGGAACCCTGTACGTATCTCTGATTAACGTCGTGAGCGACATAGCCTCTGCGACAGCTATACCCGGACCCGAATACTGAGAGCACAGCAAGTAGTATAGCCAGTGTTGAGTATGTTTGATCTCGCTTCCACGGGCTCTACTAACACGACCAGCATCATCGCCGTCCACGGCCTGAATCCACGAAGCAAGAACGATCGCGAGCATGCTTGGAATACGTGGCGCAAACCTTCCGGTCCCCAAGGATGCCTCTGGCTCCGCGACGATCTCCCTCAACATCTCCCCGAGACGCGCATTTTTCTCTACGAATACAACTCCACGGCGGTTTATGGCAAAGATAGGGATACATTCATTGGTAAAGCGAACGAACTACTCGAAGCCTTAAGAGTAGAGAGGGACGATATCGAATCAAGACCGATTTTGTTTCTGGGTCATAGCTTGGGTGGGCTACTAATTAAGCAGGCTTTAATTAATGCACACAATAACCCAAAATACACCCCGATCAAACATGCTACTACCGGACTGGCGTTTTTTGCCACACCACACTATGGGGGAGACTGGATGCTGGTAAGCTTAGGGGGTGTAGTGACTAAGATTGCAACATCCGTGGGGTTTCAGAAAGGCGACGACGTATTGGAGACACTAAAGAGTGGGAGTATCTTCTCGGAGATAATGCAAGAACACTGGAGGCACCAGCTGTTGAAATACGATATCATTTCATTTTGGGGAGCTTTGGATAAGGTCAGTTGAGGTTCAAGATGAGCTTCCCGTATGCGCTAATTGTATCTTGTATTAGATCGTACCAGCTGAGAGCGCACGATTTGGTATGCCCGGCGACCGCGAGAACGTCGTGAAGCTAAACGCAGACCATAGCGGAGTGTGCAAATTTGGGCCGAGTCTCGAAGATCAAGACAACCTCAAGCTGGTACGAGGCAATATTAAAGACCTGTATAAGAGCGCTCTTAAGACAAGTGAGTTAAAGTGCCATTTGTCTACAGTAGGCTTACTGAAATCTCAAGCTCAGCAGAGACGTGAAACAGCGGACTTGCTCTGTGCCGATTTGGATGACGTTGACGTTGACTATGACATAAGGATCCGCGATAAGCTTGAAGGCACTTGCGAATGGATACTCGAGCAAGAAGAGTACAAAGATTGGAAGACTCCCAGTTCCGCAATAGACACTCCCGAGTGTCTATGGATCTACGGTAAAGCTGGCATGGGGAAGAGCTTCATCGCCGCAACCATTGTCAAGGACCTTCAGCAGACCTCATCACTGCCATGTGCCTTCTACTTTGCGATGCATGACCAGGCCCACAAGCGGGAACCACTGTCAATCCTCCAGTCATGGACACTTCAACTTGTTTCGAGGAGTGTTCGCGCTTTCGAGGCGCTACAATCAATCAGAAAAGGAAAAGAAAACCGCAAGATAACTGAATCCGAGCTGTGGCGTCTTTTCTCTTCGTGCCTCAAGATAATCGGTCGATGTTTTCTACTAATTGATGGCTACGATGAAACTTCTAATGAACTAGTCCCAAGGAGGTCACATGTAGAAGGCGCCAGGGAAATCTTTTTGCAGGAGGTGTTCCAATCTATAAAGGGAACAAAGGCATGCATTGTCCTAATCAGCAGAGATGAAGTTGATATCAGACAACAGATCACTGATTTCGGCCCGACTATCCCTGCTACTATATACGCTTTCGAAATTCGTCCAGAAAATACGTCCAAGGATATTGCATGTTTCTCTCGCCATATCGTCAATAAACGCCTCGGGACTTCAAAATTTGTCCACAATAATGTGAAGGAAGAACTAGCGGAACATCTGTCCGCTCGCAGCCAGGGGATGTTTCTCTGGGTTCAATTGAGTGGGGCGGCACTATATCCAGACAGGACAATGGCTCAGCTAATACGAGATGTATCGGAGCCACCAATTGGTCTCAGCAATGCCTACGCAAGAGATCTTCAACGAATACTGAAGCTGAAACCGAAAGAGAAAGCACGTGCTATTCAAATTCTGCAATGGACTCTCTTTGCAACCCGACCACTTTCCGTTCTTGAGCTTACAGAAGCCCTTCTCATAGACACTGATAAGAATATGCTGGATCGACTTGACTATCCGGAATTCATCGGCGTTGAATATATCAACTTTCAGATCTTGAGGCTTTGCGGATCACTTGTTGAATTCAGAGAAGAGGACAATGTAGACACTATACTGTGCAAAGGTGGCGGAAGCATTCACCTCGCCCACTTTTCAGTCAAAGAATTCATTCTTACCGAAAATGAGCATGGAATAGAATTCAACGAGAGTGACGCTAATTACAAATTGGCAACAGTCTGTCTCTCGTATCTCATGTCTCAAGACGTCGAGCAGTTTTATCGCGCCACAGAACTACCACGTCCCAGTTCTATATACGACAGAACAAATTCTGGTCCAATGCGTCAGGCGTACGAAAACTTTAAAAAAGATAACGGATTTCTGGCCTACGCCGCTTCACAATGGGTAATGCACGCCCGCGCTTATGAATCCTCTGAAAAGCAACTTTTACCAGTTCTGAGAGATTTATTGGATGAGAGGAATGACTCTAATCTGAGAGCTTTGCTTTTCTGTTATTGTGGGGAAACTAGTTTTGACGACTGGTACAGAGAGTACAAGGACGAACCTACCCTTTCCGTAATGTCGAGATTCGGACTAACAGAAGGGGTGAGGTATATCTTGGAAAAGCGTCCTGCCGGATTTGTCAAACGTGACAGCAGCGATTTCCATGCACTCTACGAGGCATGTTGCGCAGGCCATATACAGACCATCGAGCTCCTCTTTCAGTACGTTACAGCAGATGAATGGATGAAAGATGATATAGGGTTTTATACGGATATTGAGTTTATCCTCGGCAGCTGTTGTCCGAAGCTTATTGATGTCCTAGATACACTCGTGAGGCATGGTGTTGACCCTGAATATATTTCCTCTAATTTTCTCCAACAACACATGTACGAAGGCTTTGGTCTCTTTGAATGGTTCTTGGATAATGGAGCGGATCCTAATTTCGTGGTATCATATGACTTGGATTTCCCAGGTGGCATGCTTTGGTTGCAGAGTCTCGCAGATGGTCTTCTTCACGCCGATACACTCAGGATGGTGGAGATGCTAGTAGAGAGAGGGGCATGTGTGAATTGCCCACTGACGCCCCCTATCTCCAAGAGAGACCAGCGTTCGGACATGGATGGTGAGAAACCCAGTTTTGAACTTAGATGATAAAGTTAATAATTACTTGAATAGTGTGTCGAGATGAATTCTCTTATACTTTATGCGGCCAAACTTTTTCCTTCGCACAGGCTGAAACTGATTCAATTTGCACAACTTATAGGTGCACCAGAGACATACATTCGCTAATAGAAGCTTCAAGTCCATGCTAGAATGGCAATCGTCTCCTCGAGTACCGTCCTGGAACACCATTACAATTTGCAGCATGGCACGGCCGTGAGTCCTTGGTTTGTCTCCTTATCGAACGAGGGGCAGATCCTCAAGCCAGTGGAGGCATCATTCTCCAGGACGATAACTACCAGCTACTTTGCAGAGATGGAAGTGCTCTAGAATTAGCTAGAGAAAAAGGACACAGTGGCGTTATGGAGATACTCCAGCAGTCTATACAAAGTTCTCCCTTTCGAGAGGATCTCTTAAGGAATTCCACCGTCACAAAGTTTAGATCAGGGGAAGACAGTAAAGGAGAAAAGGAGAGGGCTAAGCGAAGAAGGTTTGAGTAATACAATCCTTTGTAAAGCTACAATACCATTTCGTCAGCATGTGGACTCACTATTGATAACTTTGCTGTCATTTTTTTCACGGTGAGGCCATTCCACTTTTCAAGGTATCAACGAAGCCACATTAAGGGCTCAATCCAATGCGTAATCAAGCTTCCTGTACGGGAGCTGGGAAACGAATGCTCCTCCCAAGCCGAGGCTTCTTCTGGTCACCTACTTTGATCCCAGCTTCGGAATCCCGCTTTGCTCTAGTAGCGAATGAATTTCAAACCACCTACAATATATTACCTTATAATTGTTACGATTTAGGACAAGTCACGTGAAAATCACGTGATTTGCATCTGTATAGTGCTTTTGAAATAGGCTGCTGCGTGATCCGGCATTTAGCACAAAAAAACATGTTAGCTCTGCTCTACTGTATCAACCATATATCAACCAATGAGCTGTATTTTGGTGTTAGTGACGAAAATACCCCTAACGTCCATCCCTGCGTGCCGGAAAACCCTACGTGCCGGAACGACTTCATGGTTTAGGGGTCTCAAATCTCTACCACATAAATATATAAAGTTATAATTAGTTTACTATTATTCTTTAGCTATTTCTTTATAAGGATTCAGTTTGTAGTAGGAAAATACTACGGTTGTAATTATGTTATCAATTGTCTCATAAACAGCGTTAAAAGTCCTTTCGGCTGTTCCCCCCTGCTCTATTATAACCATTGGCCTGTCTCCAAATTTCGGGACCGTAGCACGAAGCTCCTATCAAGAAAGAATATATCTCCAAGGTTTAAACACACAGAGCATAAGGAACCTTCATGCCGGATTTATCCGGACAAAGTGGGAGGAGGTTACAATATGCCAAGCATCTTAATAAGCGAAGGAGGTGCTTACATAATATCATATTTACATTTACGCTAACGTAATCGTATTATATTATACGAACTCACGTGAAGTGTGGCGTTATTCTAGAAGTTTCCATGAGCAGCCACGTAGCTGCTTTCGCTCTGCCTCCTTATCTAGAACCGCCAACTTCAGAGCTTTGATTTAGTGCTATCTTTACTATTTTGGACGACAACAAAGAGACATTCTACTGAATAGGTCATCCGTCACATTCCTCCGGAAGTCCGAATAATGGCGTTCCCGGATATAGCGGACAAGCTACTGGCCCTAAGCCTCTCGGATCCCGAGTATCTCTTGTTTTGCCCTAGCGGTGATAAGGCGTGGCTGAGAGAAAAGTTCGATGACATCCCCCGCTATCTCTTCCGAGTATTCACGCCGAAATCATGTGGTACGACTGACAGGTTCTGGACAAAGTCCATGGACGCCAGGCATTCTACTGAAAACAGTAGAGTGGACATTCTTGCGAGGGAAGACAATGAGCAAGTGGCAGGCATGCTGAATACACATCTCCGCTGGCAGGAAGGTCCCGAAGATAACTTAGTCTCATGGACTAGCTCGCTGTTATTTGCGCTCGTATATATATTCCACCTCCATGCTAATTCTGGGGATAAATCGGCCTTTGACGACATTTTTATTTGTATTATCGACACTACCAAATTCCCCAAGGCGGTTTTCCTTCGAGACATGGACCTCATTCAGGCCTATCTCTCATTTAATGCAGACCTAGAGGATTTCAAAGGCCTCCGATTGAAGGACTGGTACTTTGGAGAATACCTGTCGCAAGGTGCATTGAAGATCGAAGGCAAGTGCGAAATCGTTTCGGCTCAAGCGATGATCGATCAAGGTTTATATAATTTGCGGCGCGAATTTGAGAAGTTTGCACACTGGGAACTTCGCCGAAGGCCCCCTTGGGCAAAACCGGTGGTCAGTCTCCGTAAGGACTTATGCCAGATCGAAAGTCCGGAGATAAGCAACGAGAAACTACGGGTAGCAGTCAATGTTGCAGAGCTCTTCGGATCGTGCTGGGCACTGCCTATAGCAGCCAATCTTATAGCGCTGCTTCCTGGCCCAAAGGAAGACGTCGCCATTATACAGGCATTCAGAGCAAATATCTTCACAGGTTCGCTTCTTCTCCCTAGACGCATAACTCAAGCTAATATATCTAGCCGACGATAGAAAGAACTGCTCCCCTTTAAAGACTAAAGTGATAGCTTACGAGAGCTTGCCCGAGGTAGAACAATTCGGCAAGATTATGCAGGATGTTTATAAAGACTTCTGTGTCACGAAGCTTAGAAGTAAGACGCCAATGGCTAACCTATTTTCCTGCCCGAACTCCCGTCTAAAGATGAGTGCTAAAGGCTAAAGGCTACGTTAGAGATGCCAAGACTCAACTTCGCCTTGCAGTAACATTCGTGAAGGGCGAGATGCTAGAGCGTCAAGACTCAGCCTTCTTGGACTCTATCAATAATGCTGTGATAGGGCGACTTGATATGGAAGCACACGTGAGCCAACAGCTACGGGAAATGATTAGTGGTAGACAAGCCTTTCCATGATCCTAATACTGGATCTTTTGTGGTCAGCAAGTCTGCGTAGCCACAAGAGAGCAGAAGGTTAAGCAGAACTGCTTGGCGGCAAATTCGATCGATAGGCTGCACGAAGGACACACGTCAATATCGTTGATTTGATTGAATGGGGGCGAAGTGATAGCAAGGAAAAAGTCCAGACCTTTGGTAATGTGGCAGAGCTGCGAGACTACACCAATAAGACAGGCAATATATTTCGCAACATGTTCGACCAAGAAGGCGGCAGTGTTGTCTTGAGACACCTGCTTCGGAAGATCTTTCAAGAGAGCTTATGAAAAGGTACAGTATAGTAACGTTCGAAATAGGCTTTAGTTCTAAACAGTCAATGGTTTGAAGCAAAGCACAAAGTGAATGACACAATCAGGGCGGCGGGCGATCATCGCGACATTGGAAGCTAGAGCTGTGAACGGACTTGCTTGGCTGCCCAATCGGGCAGCTTCGCAGATATAACGCCGATGGCTGGCGACGTGATCAAATCCTGAGGCAGCGGTTCGTACTTCACGTGCAAGCCAGTGCAGGGGCCCTCATTCGTGGCGTTATTCTAGAAATTTCCATGAGCAGCCACGTGCCTGCTTTCGCTCTGCGCTGAGCTGCCACTCAATCGTTCCTGCATCCCCATCTCCATCAATCACTGTACTATCCCCCCCCTGGGCTAAAGGTTATTCGAGACCTTTTCCAGGGTATCTGACAAGGGATTTATCGAATAGAAAACGCTAGAATTCAGAGGCCCCACTGCCCAAAGTCTTCTTGAACCTTCTACTTCGTATCCGGGGAAACAGTTCCAAGACACAGAAGATCTACTTTACCTCAAGAGGTAGTATTTCAGCAAGTTCCAAGAGTTCTATTGGCTAGATCCCCCCGTTAGTGCAGAATCTTTTGGGAAGTGTTTTGGAACTGTTACGCTAAGGGGGAAGTATAGCGACCCTAGATTTGATACACAGACCATATTTTGCCCTATATAGCGCCACAGACAAGGAATCCTACTAATACCTATTATCCCCCCCCTAAATAATTACTAGCGCCCTATATTAGGAAACCATGTACAGGGGGTTATTACAGGGGTTTCAGCTAATTAGAAAGTATAGAACCTTCTAGATTCTCTCTATATACACACTTCACCGCTTTCCTATTCTAGTTAGTACTTTATAGGCCCGCTATTCGCATTAATTACAGCTTAGTATCTCTTCTACTACGAGTTATATAAGCCTATAATAAAGTCCACAGGTACCGCTTCCTAGGCCTCTTATATAATCCTTCTTAATTACGATAGCGGGATCTTAGAGGCATCGTAATAAGCTGTATAATAGTGCTTTTGGATCCAATTCTTTATCTAATTCCACATATGCTTAATAAGGTTGAGATTAGGGGAGTAGCGTGGCTATTTAATATAGGGAATTCGTCGTATTCGTAGGTTCTTTTAGGTCTCTTTTGAGCGGTAGTAGGAGGTATTATCTTGTATCTAAACAAAGGGTTTATCGGGATTCGTATCAAAAAAGGACTCGATGTTATTCAAGATCATAGCGTCGTATTTATATGAGTCTATACTCCCCTACTCCTTCTCCCAAAACGTCGCTAGTCCCTTCCCTCCTATTACAATTATACCATAAAATATCTATACTAGGAGCTTACGATACTTGTGTTATATATACTTAGGATCAAGGCGATTAGAGCCGTCCTCTTTTATAGTAATATACGATTATATATGTACTCCTCCTATTACCTAAACCTCGTTAGAAAAGACCTAGTAGAATAGTCGTTCAGGTGTCTAAGTAAGGCCCTCCTCTATAAAGTCGACACGCTCTTATATAACCTCTAGATTATCTAAAAACCCCTTCCTTTTTATAACTCGTCGACTATATCCTACGAGCTTAAATATAGTCCATATAGCTTATAGTCCACAGCTTTAGAAATTAGGAGATACAATTATACTAATATAACAAAAGAATAAATAACGACGAGAAGGAGACTCAAGGAGCTACTTTTCAAGGGTAGATCGACGAGGGGTATCGATTATAGGCTTCCTTCTACGATAATAGACTTAAGGAGTAAGCTAGAGGTTCTTTATATACTGAATCTAAGTAATCGTATAGCTATATTACTTACGGATCTCCTCTAGTGAGATATTAAAATCGAAAGTAGTCTTAATTCGTATTCGATTAATACATGTAAGTATTAGAGCATAAGGTCCTTTCTTAGGAGTCTATAGTAGATTACTTTGTGGGCTTATTAAGGTTAAGGAGGACTCACAAAGGGGCCTAGGGCTATTTCGGGAGTCCTACGATTATATAGATAACTATGAAAGCGGAATAGGTAATAGTAGTAGTAGTAGTAGTAGTAGAGTCTCAGAGATCTTAGATAGTAAACATCTTTATAGAGGAGTATTAAGGAGTCGATATATATCTATTATAAAGAAGGTCTAAATAGCTTCAACTACGTAGTAGATAATTCTACCGGTAGTATTTAGTATAGGGAAGGTACGATTCTAGAAGGTTCTTTCCTTTAATTAACTAAAAACCCCTAATTAGAAGCCCTAGTCGATATAGCGCGCTAGTAATTATTTAGGGGGGGGATAGTATACACCGTTCTTACTCGGCCCACTAAATAACCTTTAGCCTAGGGGGGGATAGTAAGTGATGAGCGACCGCGCTAGTAAAGCCCTTATAGAGGCTTCCTTACTAGGAGAGCCTCGAATATATGATACTAGATTGAAACGTAGTAGGGTCCCTCTAACTACCCTTTATTATCGTGATTATAGGTAGCCCTCGAGGTAAGCGAAGGCCTAAGGCTAATAGTATCTCACTCCGTTAGAGGAGAAAGCCCTCGAAAAGTATTTGAAACTAATAGCTGACCTTAGGAACCCTATACGAATCAAGTACTTACCTGCCCTCGCCTTTAGTATTACCCGCTAGCATTCGATAAATAAAGCAGCTAAGCCTCTAAGTAAGAACTAGCCTCGGGGCTTCTAGAAGCATTATCTAGTACTCAGATCACGACGAGTAAAGGCGATAACCTAGGAATACTATGAGAATAATATCTATAATAAGATAATATATTAGTTTAAGGTAATTAGAGAGGTATTATAAGATCTAGCTATCCTCCTAGAGAATATCTATAATATAGACGAGACTAGAGTTATACTATATATACTTGGCTCTATCTAGGTCCTTATAAGTAAGGACGATCCGCGAGACTATAGAGGCGCGGGCGTTAAGCGTATAATAGTTACTATTATCGAATATATTAGTATAAGCGATAGGTCTTTATTACTAATAATTATTTAGTTAGCTACTACTTATCGAAGTAACTAGACCACATTCCCTACTTCTAGATAGTACTATATATACTCCGAATCTAGGTATACTGACTCTAAGATTAGCTTAGAGTAGCTTAAGTACGTGTTTAATCCCTAAACTAGAGAATAGGCTAACTAGAAGCTACGGGTACTGATTTGTGACAGTTTCGGGACATACGAGACCCTTAAAGCCTTAGAGTTTTGTTTCGAAAATAATACCCTCCTATATCGCCTCTCTTCTCATACCTCACATAAGCTCTAGCCCTACGACATCGGAGTATTTGCCCCCTTAAAGGTAGCTTACCGCGACGAGGCTAAGAGGCTATTCTAAGGAGGTATAAATATAGTTAGTAAGTAATATTTCACCTCTCTATATAGCCCTATAAGAAAGAAGGTATTCACGAAGAGAAATATCACAGCTATATAAGTAGCCTATAGTTTATTTCCGTTTAATTTAGACCGAGTTCTTAGGGTAACCCCGAAGCCCCCTACTCAATTAACTATTCTAAGGGCTAATGAGATAGAGGTAGGTTCTTATTATTAAAACAAAGTACTATAAACACTTATAACACTAGTATTAGTAGAGGGTCTTACGTCGCTATATAATCTAATTAAATAGGATACTCATATACTTAATAGGACGAGTATATAGTACCTAGAGAGGCATATATAGAAGCTTGTCGATACCGCCTAGATATCCTTCGCCGAACGTGCCCTCCTCTATAATCAAAAACAGATATTAACTAGAATAAACAACGAAGCTAAGGTTTGCCGATTAACTAGCTTAATCGTACTAGGGAAGGCGAAGGTGATGAGCTTTAAGGACATCGAGGTGGCACGAGTAGCGCGTGCTACGAAGGAGGCTATTAAGGGTAAGGGGAAACGTGGTCGGAAAAGTGCTACGCTAGAGGTAGATGAGCTAGAGGTAGATGAGCAAGAACTAGAGCTAGAGCTAGAGCCAGAAGTGGCGCGTGCTGCGAAGGAGGCTATTAAGGGTAGAGGAAAACGTGGTCGGAAGCGTAAGAGTACTACGCTAGAGGTAGATGAGCCGGAGTCAGAGCTAGAAGTAGCGCGGATAATCGAAGCGCTAGAACTATAGAGGGCCCTAGTAGTGCGGATGATCTAAGCGTAGGTTGCAGAGAATAGATTACTATAAGAGGAATAGAAAATCATTACTCTAAAGATGTGCTTAATCCTAGAAGTCCTTTCTACTATACTTGTTCCCAACTAGAGCCTTTCTACCCTCCTCTACCTTAACACTATCATACTTATGAGATGCCTAAATCGCACCCCTACTCTAGTTACTACTATATATATCCCTAGTATAGGCCTATCCTTTAATCCTAATATTCGAGTACTAATGACCTGAGATTACTTCCTTTACTATTTTTTGAAGTAGGTTATCGATACCTGTAGCTATATCCTCGATTAGCTCAAGAGACTACTTATCACTAATCTCTACTACTTCTTATTAGACAAGTATAGTTTGGGCCTGAGGTGCGGGGAATAGTTTCTCGATCTCGTTGATAAGTGAGATGATCTAATCGAGAAGGCCTTTTAGAGTAGACCTGTGATAGAGAGCCTAGCTAGTAAGCTTTAAGAATCGACCCTTCTTTTGATACTATATAGCTAAGCCTTTCATCTTATTATCTAGCGTAACTATTTTCGGATCTATATCACTTGTCAAATACACTAAGAGATCCTCGCTAGCTTTCGTATTTAGCTTATACTTTTTGGAGATACTCTCGGTATTAGCGAAAAGCATAAGAATTTGGAGTAACGTATCCTTTATAAGTTAGATCTCGGTCATAGTAGTATCCTACTTACCTAGTTTAGGATCATCGTAGATATTAGTAGACTCGCCCTATCGTATAAGACGAAGTCTCGTGTAGTCGAGAGTAAGCTAGCTAGTCTCGAAATCTCGACTAAAGTAGTAGCTAAACTAGACGTACTCAAAGTAGTTAATACAAGTAGTAAAAGTAGATGTAATACTAATAGTACCGGCGATAATACCGAACGGCTCCGCTATTCTCAAGAGAAATAATAATATAAGAGACACACTAGAGGTTAATAGAGAAAGTAGGTGAGAAGTCCTCACTAGGACTTTAGCCGCAGCCTCATTATATGAGACTAACACGAGCTATATAGCTATAGGGCGAATGAGGGCCGCTTTTCACTATTAATAATGAGATCGTACTAGTACCGACTAATAATATAAAGCAGAGGCTTTGTACTTCATAATTTAGTGCCCTAGCCAGCGCCTTCTCTACTTTTGTAGTAGCTAGCTCGGTATAGTCGATTACGATATTAATACCCGAGTAGCTAGGCGGGCGACTATCTCTTTATAGTAATTAGTATTATTATATTTAAGTCCGCGGAAGCACTATAGCCTAACTTAGAAACACATATCATTTCAGTTAGTTCCTTATAGATACGAAAGTAGACTATTATTAGAGAAACTAATAAGCGACAGGCTAAGAGGATCCCCTTAACCTCCTCTCGTTTATAACGAATACGACCTTTAACTCCTATAACCGCTAATACGAACCTACCTACTTCCTTAATACACGCATCGACCTTCTATAAAGGATATATAACTAGGCTAATAGAATAGATAGATAAGATGAGTAATGTATCTTCTAGCTAAATAGCCTAGCTAGGACAGGGAAGTTAATAGTCTCTCGTACTATTACCTATAGATATAATAAGTAGAAGTGTCTTAGAGCTAGCTTCTTCTTCTCAAAGGGTAGCGGAGATGTGAGCTATACCGGTAAGTTCTTTACAAGTCTAGTAGTATAGCTCGCTTTCAATATACTATCTCTTTAATAGTATATTAGTAATACCGTTATAAAGTAGAGTAATATTACGAGCCTATCCCTCTTAGAGTAGTAGTATCGGCTTGTTCTTAGTCTATTATCGAATCTATAGAGCGAATCACATTAGTCTTATATTCTTATCATTGACGTACTTAATAAGTGTAAGGATAATAAAGATATCTAGACTATTTTATAACTCTTAACTGAAGCTCGATTACTAAAAACTATACGACTTCGACTCTTTCTTACTAGTAGACCCGAAGTTCTTATCCGGTATAGTATATAATATATCCTATAAGCCGAGTACTAGGACTTCATACTCCAAAATATACTACTAGCGATTATTAACTATAATATCTTTCTATTCTTAGAATATAATCTAAGGATAATCGGATAAGAGTCGAGTCTTAGAGTAGACTAGCTAGGCGAAGTGGTTCTGAGACAGCTAGTTCTATACGCCTATAGCCTCTTTATTTGGGTAGTAACTACTTATCGATTTATCTATGAAGGGAAATAATTCGTAGCTAAACGACTAGATACTATTCTTTAGGGTAGTAGTAGCGCTATCACAGTACTAGAGAAGTACCTCGACGAGATCTATACTACTATCCTCGAGTATTCTATTACCCTAGAATATACGGACGAGGAGAAAGAAGAGTTATATTATATACTAAGACATATCCTTAGAAGTATAGTTATTCTTTTCTCGCCGCTTTCTATATACTCCTTAAGTAAGCTATTATATATCACGATAGAGGGAATTAGCTAGATACTAGAGGAGCTATACTCTATCCTAGATATTCCAAAGGACTAGACCTAGCCGCTTCGCTTCTACTACCCTTCATTTCGGGACTTTCTCCTAAATAACGACAGGTATAAGGATCTAAACTTCTAGGTAAACGAGAAGTAAGTACATTAGACGTTAGCTAGTAGTTATATATAGCTTATATTAACTTCTCTAAAGCAAGACATCTATCGCCTAAATACTCCCGGTATACTTATAGGTGACGTCGAGAGTAGTTAAGTCAAGTATAGTCTTCCTCTTACGGTTTAGTATATATGCCTCTACTAGATTTAGTATTTTCATAAGAGCGGCGCTTAGCTTCGCGACAATAACCAAGTATATTAGTTCCTATAGGAGTATCTCCTTTATTAGTTTAAGGTACTTAGTTAGATATAGAAGGTTTCTAAAGGGATCTATACTATTACTTCTTTAGAGTCTATTATAGCTGTGAGCCAACTTCTAGTATAGTACACATATTTAACTAATATATAGCTTAGGTATATAAGTGTCCCCGACTATCCGAATTTATTCATAATACAAAGCGATTTATCCTCTATAACTAACTAGTAATCGAGTAGGCTCCCTTCTAGACTTACTATAGTATACTTATATTTGTACCTGTAATGAGTATCGTGAGGAAGTAATTTAAAGATTATGTACCTCGGTAGATGCAAAGATCACTAGAGGTCGAGAATAATTAGAATACCTTAGTATAGATGCTCGAGGGCTATTTATTGTCGGTTAACGCCGTGGCCTTCTCGCTAGACGGTAAGCTACTAGCGTTAGTATCAGAGGATAAGACGGTCCGGCTATGGGACGCCGGCTCGGGAGCGGCCCTATAGACGCTTGAGGGCCATACTAGCTTTGTCTAGGACGTCGTGTTTTCCCTAGATAGTCGGCACGTAGTATCTGCTTCGGACGACGAGATAGTGCGGCTCTAGGACACGGCGATAGGGACGGTACTTTGGACGCTCGAGGGCTATTCGTTATCAGTTAACGCCGTGGTCTTCTCGCTAGACGGTAAGCTACTAGCGTCGGCCTCGTACGATTAGACGATATAGCTCTAGGACACGGCGACGGGTACGGCACGTCAGACGCTCGAGGGCTATACTCGCCCGGTCAAGGCTACCGTATTTTCTCTAGATAGCTAGCGCGTGCTATTAGTTTCAGACGACGAGATAGTACGTCTCTGGGACATGGCGATAGGAACCATAGTTCGGACGCTCGAGGGACATAGTAATAGAGTCGAGGTAGTCGCGTTCTCGCCGGATAGCTAGTAGGTAGTATTAGTTTCAAATAATCAAATAATACGGCTCTAGGATATAGAGATAAGGGTCACACTACAGACATTCGAGGGCTAAACTCACTTAGTCACGGCCGTCGCGTTCTCACCGGATAACTAGTAAGTAGCGTCTTCGGATAATCGGATAGTGTACCTCTAGGATAACGTGATAGGGATAGTACTACAGACGCTTAAGGGCTATTCTCGTAGAGTCACGGCTATTGTGTTTTCGCCGGATAGTAAGTAAGTAGTATTAGCTTCGAACGATGAGATAATACGGCTTTAGGATACGGCGATAGGTACTATAGTATAGCTACTTGAGGGTTATACTCGTAGAGTTATAGCTATTACATTATTAATAGAAGGTAAATAGGTAGTATTAGCTTTAGAAGACTATATAGTACGGCTCTAGGACACGGCGACGGGGGCCGCGCTATAGACACTTAAGGGCTATATAGACTCAGTTAATACCATTACGTTCTCACTAGATAACTAGTACGTAGCGTCGGCCTCGTACGACAGGATAGTGCGGGTCTAGGACACGGCGATAGGGATAGTGCTTCGGATACTCGAGGGATATAACCACGGCGTTATAGCCGTTATATTCTCGCCGAACAGCTAGTATATAGCGTTAGCCTCGTATAATTAAATAGTATGACTCTAGGACACGGCGACGGGCATAGTGCTTTAGACCCTTAAGGGCTATACTCGATTAATTAGGGCTATCACATTTTCGCTAGATAGTAAGTAGGTGGCGTCAGCTTCGGATAACTAGATAATACGGCTCTAGGATACGGAAAAAGGGGCCACGCTATAGATATTCGAGGGTTATACTCGCCTAGTCACAGCTATCGCATTTTCGCTAGATAGTAAGTAAGTAGCGTTAGCTTCAAAAGATAAGATAGTCAAGTTATAGAACACTAGTTCGGGAACGGCTCTATAGACTCTCGAGGTTAATACCACTCCTCTAACCCTAGTGTTTTCTGATAATAGGACCTTCGTCTAGATAGATAAAGGATTATTATATACCGCATTTCTTTTTACTAGTATATCTCGACCGAATCTCCCGTACTCTATATTTATTAAGGAGTAATGAGTAGGTTTAGATAAAGAAAATTTACTTTAGCTTCCTTTTAATTATAGACCAAACTATATCGCTATTCACGGGAGTATTATTAGCTTAGGGTATAGGTCTAGTTAGGTATTAATTATAGAATTCGCTTTCTGAAGTTTCCCTTAACCTTCTCCCTACCTACCTCTATTGCGATTAATGTCTTTTATACCCTTCTAAGAGAAGTAAGAGTAGTAATAGCTTATGAGGAATATTTAGAAATACAACACCTTTAAATTAATAGCTCTAGAGTATACTATATAAGTGGAGTGTATGGGGCCGCGGGATATTAACGTAAAAACACCTCTACTATAATTGTGACTCTAACTTACTATAAATGGCTTAACTTTAGTGTTTAGTCGCTATTAGTCAAGGCTGCGTATATAGTACAGTTTGGCCTTATATTAGCTACTATCCCCCCCCTAGGCTAAAGGTTATTTAGTGGGCTAAGTAAGAATAATATATAGGTATTAGTAGGATTCCTTATCTATAGCGCTATATAGGGCAAAATATGGTCTATATATCAAATCTAGGGTCGCTATAGAAGGTTTAAGAAGACTTTGGGTAGTAGGGCCTCTAAATTCTAGCGTTTTCTATTCGATAAATCCCTTATTAGATACCCTAGAAAAGGTCTCGAATAACCTTTAGCCTAGGGGGGGGGGGGATAGTATAGTTCCGAATAGCTACAAGCTTAGTAAATAATAGTTCTAGTGCATCACGTGAGATAAGATTACACTAGTACTATTATGGGTAATAACTTAATATTAAGCTTCTATCTTAAAAGCCCGTTATCCTTACTACTATATCTATAACTCTAAGCTTAGACTTATATATAATTCACTTTATACCGAAGACATATAAGGAAGAGACTAAGGGAAAGGGAACAGAGCCTAAGATAAGGGGGCTAAACCTTATTCTATATTCTCTTAACTATAAGTAGTATATTAAACTTACCTTTTAAGGTAAACTCTAATTAGCCTAGAGTAGAACCTTTACTAAAGTAATGAAACGCTAGAAAGACCTCGAGAACCTCTCCCTTTATATCGATTTCGACCCTATATAGCTCCTAGCTAATATGGTTACTAAGCTTCTCCTTATACGCTAGTAGGATATATATAGCTAGAGACTCTATTTGAAGATATTACTTGATATAGAGAGCGAATACACCGCTATTATCGATTATTTATAGCTCTATATATACGAAGATCTATTTCGGGTATAGTTTCTAGTCTATAATAGTAGTAGTATAGTCTCTATAAGAAACTTGTCAGAAATCAAGAAGATATAAGAACTTGGTAATAGTATATACTTGGTACACGTTAATAGTATAGAGTACGTCTATAAGGAAGTAGATAAGCTACTATATATACCGAGGGATAGTGAGGTATTAGAACTAGAGCTACGAAATTTGGAATAGATACGCGGTAGTAAGGGTATCGTGTAGCTTATTACTACTATTATATCCGATAATCTATACTAAACTATAAAGGCCAAAGAAGACAATAGTCTTACTAGTTTATAAGGGATCCTTCTCGAGTATTATCTAAATAGTACGTTTCAAAATGTATTATAATTACCGAAGCTCAACTTCCTATAGTATTAATAGGTGATATAGATTACTCGTATAGTTAATATCCTTCACCGGAATAGTATAACGCATATGGATCTAAAGCTAGAAAACATCGTCCTTAGTAAAGACCTTAGTACTATACTAATTAATCCTAGCGAAATTAGAGGTATAACTCGAAAGTAGCTATTACTAGAGATGAGACTTTTACTAGAACTACTATTATAAGATTTTAAAGCATAGAAATAGAATAATATTTGGGTACTTAGGCAAATTCTATTAGTAATAGCTCAAACTATACGTAATAAGGAGGAGTATAGAGTACTAAGTAAGGTTTCGCACCTTGCTAATATAGAAGTCCCTCCGTATATCCCGCTTAGAGATATAACTTCTATTCTTTCATTAGCCTCTATTCTAACCGGGTTAGAACTTAGTCTAGTTAACGCTATTAGGGTTAAAGCCGCTATCGGAACAGTTACCTAGGTCATATTAAGTCAAATTTTCGTGATGTTCTAGGTATAACTATAATTAAAATAACTTACTAGGACCCTCGTATTTACTACTAGGTTTCTTATCGTATCCGTCCAGGTAATACAACCCTCCTATAGTGCTCGAGTTCTCTAAACTACTACTATAGTCGCACGGCTTTTTCTTTCCCTTAGTATTATTACAGGTAGTCTATAGTATTACTTTGTAATATCTGTAACTATAGACGCGGGATTTGAATTCGCACATCGTCTATAAGAGGGGTCACTAAAAGGGTTAAGTTAGGGAGTAATTAAAGTAGTATTGTGACTAAAACTTAAGGAGAGAAGTAAGGTATAGGAGGTATGAAGCCTTAAGGGCTTATATATAGACTAACCCATACATGGGCCCGAGCTAAGGATATGTAGGTACTCTCTAATACTACTCCCCCCTTTTGTGGTTAACTCCTAGAGTCTCCCCGGAATAACGATTTTACCTCCCCTACTAAGTCTATATAACTTCTATAAAGCCCTATTAAAAGTATATATCCTCCGCTAAGTCTATTTAACTTCTATAAACCCTAGTAAGAAGCGAAGATACCTACTCTTAGTTTTCTATCCTCCTAATTACTAAAGGCTAGGACTAATATTTTACCTAGAGATCCTTAAAAAAAAAAAAAAAAAAGTGCTTACCTAAGAATTGAATTTTGTATAAGGCTCCTTCTCCCCTCTTCTAACTACTTAAAGCTAGAAGAATAAGGTCTATATACTAGGGTATATAGGAGCTAGGCTCACTAGTCCCGGGATAATCCGGGGTTTACTTAGGTCTCGTCTTCTGATGAGATTAGTGAATCCGATAGCTCGAAATTATCGTTAGCTTCTACTTCTTTATCTTCCTCTATCCTATTATCGCTCTTAGCCTCTATACTCGCCGTATTAATATCGACTAGTAGTTATCTCTACTCGCTCATACGCTCTTTATTAATATTTATTATTATACTCTTAAGTACTAATTCTCCTCTATTATAAATACGGAGATCCGTAGTAACTCTAACTAGTTTTACTATACCTAATCTTCATATATTATTTAGTATAGTATTATTTAGGTTAAGTACTAAACTACCCGTGACTTAGAGGTATATCGATAATACTAAACTAAACATCTACTAAGTAGTTTAAAGAGGGTATATTAGTTCGAATTCGCCCTCGTCTATAATATTGTAATATACTACGTTTTAGTCCTATAGTATCGCCTCTTATACTATATACTATGAGTATAGATAGTAGCGTGCTATCTAGATTAGTGTCTCCCTATTTATATGTTAGTAGGTATTCGTGTCTCGTTTATTATAGTTTACTAAAGCTGTGAGGAGGTAGTCTCCGAAGACTCTACCCCCTTTAAGACATACGTCTTCGTCCCTATATTATCTCTGCTTTTAGTAGACGAATTCCGACTTTATATTTAACTAAGACAGAAATACCTTTAGGTATATCGTCTCCCCCTTTTAGTGTTCTAGGAGGGGTTTAAAGCGGAGTTCTTCTAGGCTCTTCCTAGTTTTCTCTATAGTCTTATATTTTACCTTATTATACGTGTCTTATATAAAGACTCTATATAGGATTACCGTATCTACTATTACTCTCCGTGCCTTCACTAGCTTCTCTATTAGGCTTACTACTATATTCTAGTTACTTGTGAATACCGCTTATAAGAATTCCTACTTACTTTAGTTTATATATCACTAGGCTAATTTAATTAGGTTATTATTTCCTTTATATAAGTACTTAATATCTAGCTAAGTTAGTTATTATAGATCTCTTAGTATAAATCTTCTATATATATCTATTATACTTACCTTAAAACTAGTATCGCTTAATTCCCCCTCTATCCTAATAAGCGAGCACGGCTACTTTACTTAGGCAACTGACCGAGCGCACCTAAGTAGGGGCGAGTAGTACTAACGCGGCCTTCGGCTATAGTTTCTACTACGATATAAATACCTCCTTACCCTAGCTACTCTGCCCTCCCTCTATTATTATCCTCTTCTAACTTATCTAACCCGCTACTCGGCCTTATTTACACGCTCGTAACTCCTATAATTATCTCACCTCCTTCGTAGTAACTATATTACCTATAATAATACTAGTTAAGGGTAGTTTAATACTCACCTCGAGTTCTTCGATCTAGAAGGCGTGCCTTTAGTATCCTTCTAATTATCCTCCTTTGAATTACACTATTAACTCGGATATAACTACTCTCTATACCCTAATCCTAAATATTATTAGTTTTAGCTTAACCTTTATACGTTTACTACTATCCCTACTTATTAGCCGGAGGTTATAAGGGTAAGGTATATTTATTTAAGATATATATTTACGAAATAAGACTAATGAGAAAAATAGCTTAGAGTAGTAGGAACCCGTTCTACCTTACTATACTATGGTAATAGTACGATCCGGAGACTAGTGACGAGTTTTCCCGTAAGCTATAGTTCCTAGTATTATTATCAGCTCTATGCGATATATTAGGTCGAGATTTATCCTGTATATAAACCAGGGATTAGTAGAGGAGCGGCTAGTACCTTATAGAAAGGGATATCACACGCTTATTTCAACCCGGATATTATACCACTAGTATTACTTTAAGCTAAGGGCTAATTAATAGTACCTCCTAGGGTAAAGGATTATACTATTCGGGATTATATTCCGGCTATAATTTAATCTTAGCTATATAGGAGGATTTATCGATTATAGTACTATCTCTCGATTCTCGGTATAGCTAAAGGAAGCTAGGAAGGAAGCATTAGAAATTACAAAGAGAACGTGTCATATAACCTCGGATATGACGCTATCCGGTTCTTTTTTGGATTCTAGGTAGATATAGTAGGAGGTATTAATATAGTTCTTATATAATATAGGAATAGATATAACGCCCTATAATTATATTCGAGTTAGTATAAGGCAAAATATTACTAAGGAATTCTCGTAAGAAGGGTAGCGAGGGAGAAATATACGTAGGGTAGACTAGATACGAGGTACCTTTAGGTTTAAGGTTATAGAGCGTATATTAACGCTTAGATTATACCTCCTAGTAGAGATAATCCTTCGAAATAATAAGATAAGAGAGATAACTAGGGAAGTAGGGGAAGCCTATATCACACGGCCTATTACTGAATTATATAAGTTCAGCTTTATAGGGTAAGGCAGAATCCAGGGGGTAACGAAAAGAAGGAATTAATAGTTAGTATTGAAAATCTTATAGTACTAATTACTACTAGATTAATAGACTTATTAGCCCTAGTAAATACGTATATCCTTAGAACTTAGAGAGGGTAGAGAGTTAGGGATTTATATACTAGGTAGTTTAGCTTAGCCCCTATTTTGGCCTATAATAATAGAGTAGTAGTTATGAATAGTAAGTAGAGGAAATTCTATCGTACGAGACTAGCCCTACTCCTTATAGAATCATACTCTTAAGTTATATATAAAGTCTCTTTAGTATACTATTTAGAAACTAGTATTCCTAAAGTTTATTCTCTATTACATTTGAATCTTCCTATAATAGCTACCGTTGAAATAAATTCTAACTAATTAAGTATTTCCTACTACTAGAATTAATTACTCCTAGGAACTCGCCCGGCTCTATTATACGGTGATATTAGGGTAGTTAATATAACTAGTTCTTAGACCCGGGAACTATTACTATATAATATTAGGGATATAGCTATATCTTTCGACTATTTCAAATCTTGAGTTCTAGCTCCTAACGAAAAGAATTATTTAGGATTAGAAGATAATATATATAAAGCTCTAGGTATAGCTACTAATTATACTATGAAATGAGTTAGTCTAATATTTAGAGGAATAATAGAGAATAACTATAGCTTTAATAAAGGTAATAAAGTAGACGATAATCTACTAACTACTAAACCCCTAGATTATAGTACACACGAGGAGGCCTTAATAAGGTACCTAAGCTTATATAATTACTAGAATTCCTATAACTTTACTCTCGACACGAGTAATAGCCTTACTAGTTCTATATAGTTAATATTAGGTAATAGTCTAGGTAGTAAAAGCAAGTTACTAGTTATATTTCACTAGATATAAATCTAATAATATATAGATAGACTTACTATTCTTAAGAAAGATAGGCTAAATAATAGCTAGGAGAATCATAATTTGGATAGTTATAATAGTAATTATGATAATAACCTAGAGTCTATTTAGAATAATAAGGGCTAATATTATAGGCCTAGGAACCTAACCCTATTACCTTTAGACTCTAAGGGACGAATTTCGATAAGCTTAGAGTAGAAGTCTTCCTTTAGTAAAACGTATAATCTTAATATATGAATTATAGCTTTTATATTAGTATAAGAAGCTATTAAGGAGGTAGCTTATTATAAGAACCCCGCTTATATAGAGTAAGTTTTCGGATAAACTAGATTCCTTATTATACTCGTAAAGTAAATAACTCTCAATATCTTATACGAGATAATATACCTAATAAGCTACGAGATTAAATAACGCCTCTAAGAGCCTCCTAGGTCTCTTAAACGCGAATAGTTCTCGGATAATACCGAGGCGTTACGAGCTAGTGTTATTAGGTACTATTAGTATACCTTTAATTATTACTACCTACTTACTAAACTACCGAAGAAACACGGTAGACTAACCTCGCTAATATAATCTCCTTCTAAGGTAAAGAAACATAGTAGGCTAATATTTAAGATATAGCCTCCTCCTAAAAAGAAGTATAAAAGGCTACCTAAGGTTAGAGCCCCGTATAAATAACGAAATAGGACAATAATATCTTTTATAATTAGGGATAATTACTTCTTTTCTAGTCTCAAATAAGTACTATAATTCTTACTACTACTTATAATAGTTTGTATTTTCTTAGAATAAATGAGTTTATTCTTTATAGATTTGAATTTTTTATTTCTATAAGCTTAAGATAATATTTAGTTCTCTATACTCGCGTAACTATTTCACTATATAAACCTATTTATTATTATTCTATAGTTACCTAATAGTTTAGCCTCTTATATAGATAGTACTATTAGCTAAGGTTTTAGAGTTTAGGGATTACGATTTTAAGCTATTATTAGAGGATAAAAGAATATTATTCCTAAAATATAATACTTTTACTAATTACTATAAGCTTCCCTATAATATTATTTGAAGGAGTATAATTCAATAACTATTTCTAACCCCTTTAATTATTTTAGCTTTTACTACCAGTTTTAGCTATGTTATCACGTGACTATACCTAATGTTTTAAATCTCTGTCTCAACTTTATATAATAAAATTTGATCTACTTTAACCCTCCTCCTAGTTCTATATCTAATACGAGAATTTACTATCTCTAGTCTACCCTTTAGCTCGAATTCAAAACCTACTATAACCTATACTAATTACTATACCTTAATACTAGTTATACCCGAACCTAGTTTAATATTCAAACACTTAAACAATATTATATCCTAATACTACTAACGGTTCAGCTTTATTACTCCGTTATAAGTTAAACTAATTCGGGCTTATAAGTAGTATAGCTAGATAAACTAGGTAAGTACCTAAATCTCTTTATCTAAGATTTATCCGCTTTATATACAAAAACTAATAGCGCTTTAGTAACCCGAATTTGAAGTTCTAATAATATAGAGTTCTATCCCTAAGCTCTAACTCGAGGTTTACCTAGTTCCTCTAAAGTAATACCGGAAGTTATAAAAGATAATTCGTATAATATAATTTTATAACCCGAAACTAGACCTATATTACTAGAGCTATTAGCTATTAAAGTAAGAAGTATTTATACTAGACTTATAATAGTTAAGGCTAAGTATATTAAAGTAGATTAGAGGCTACTAACCTCACTTACTTAAGTAAAGCTTAATAGTTAGTAATAGTAAGCTTTAATTATTCTCTACTATACCCTCTTATATGAGTACTACGATTTCCTATTCGTATCGTAATATCCGTCTATAAATCCAGCTCTACGATAGCTTATATTAGAGTATAATATACCGACTAGAATATAGCTTTATAGTATTTATACCTTCCTCGAAGTCTTATAATATCATCTACTTACTTCTTTGGATTTTATACTAGACTTTCTTTATCTATTATACTTAATAATAGCGCTACTTTATAAGACGATACTAATATTTATAGATACTTGGATTAAATACCTAGGAGAGATAAGTTAGTATAGAATAGCTCTTAAAGACAAAGATATTCGAGACTAAGAGGTCTAGACATCTAATACTTATAACTAGTATTCTAAGGTATCTAATAGAGCTCCGACTATTAGTAGACTCTATTACTACTATATAATTCTTGTAACTAATATCTTTCAAGAATTATTCTTATATAGTAAGTCCCTTTATATTATAAATCCTTTTAACCTAGCTCGAATATCGATCTTAATATTATTTAATCTAGTCCTAATTCTTACAAGGAAGTACTAACGTAAGTTACTTACTTTAGATACCTATTTTATGAGGGTATATAGGCTATTATTTAAGTAGATAATAGAAAGGTTTAATAGGGAAGTGACATAATTTTTACGTCTTCTAATAGCCGGTGCCCCTCCCACGCGCTTCGCTTGTGGTCGGGAAAAGCAAGTGTCTCGTTTAACCAAGTGTCCTATCGAGATTTTAGCCGGTTCTTGATTTTTGGTGCATATCGCACTCAAAATCAAGAATATTTGCAATGTGATTTAAGAATACTAGTTATAAAAAACATAAAGCTACCTAGAACTATATAAAATCGGCATTCGCCTATATATTATTAATTGAGCCCGTATTACTCTCTATATCTGAGGAGTCTGGGTAAGTAAGGTAGGGTGGACTTGAGTCTATATACTCTCCTACCCTCTCCTTTTGATGCTTCCGTTTAGTAGTATTAATTACTATATCCTCATCCCTATCCCTATCAATATTAATAAAGGTATTTGGTGCCTCTAGCTAATTAGGGGCTAGATTACTGAGGGACGCCGTAAGCTAGCGAACCACGAGCTGTAAATTAGGATAAAAGTCCTCCTCACAGCGAGCTCATTCGATAATCGTAGGGTTTTTATTAGGTTCGCGAATTGGTGCCATATCCTCTACTAGAATTAGCTCATCCTTTAGTCGATATTCCACGATTCTAGCTAGTCTAGCTTTCTTATCCTTGCGAGCTTGAATCCCGGCGTCCTTGAGCTGATTTTTAGCTCAATTCACGGTAGTGGCGAGCTTCTTTTTAGCCTTGCGAAGAGCTTCTCTATCATCTTTCTCCTTCTTCTCTTTAATCTCTATACGAAGCTCTGCTACACTAGTAGATGGCCCTCCCTTATGTGAGCTTTTACGGGACTTCGCCTTACAATTATACTCCTTACGAAGCTTTGTTTAAAGAGCCTAGTACTCTATTATCTAGAGGTGACTCTTTTATAGTTAGATATTAACCTTTTTAACTATAACTATCCAAGTTTCCTTCGAATTTTCAGAAAACGTAGTAGGATCGCGATCTGTAAGTACCCTAAGGGTTACGGCTATATTCCATACTTTATCGGGGCGAGTAGGTAATAAAGGGGGTAGATCTAGGCTCTCCTCTACCTTAACCTCCTTAATTGATCTCTTCTTCTTTCCGTACGATCGTATCTTTTTAATTCCAGCTTTATAACTAACGGGCTATATACCAGAGCTCTTAAAGGTGTTCTTGATTATGTACTTTTACATCGTTTATGTACGAATTAGGGTAAGATCATGAAAAAAAGAGGTAATCGTATATTCAAAATCGAGGGAACGGAGGGTCATATGAATCGCTATTTTATGATAGTGCTTCTAGGGGCGGAATATACTAACGTTAAGTGGTTAAAGGACGTGTGTTAAGTGAGAGGGAAACCAGAATAGCTTGATATTATATTCGCTAGCCTTTAATTGAAATGGTTTATAGACGTGTAATTCGTGACTATCTAGGAGGAGGATTTTCCAAGGTTTATCTAGCCTAGCTCTTGAATACTTAATTAAATAATTAAGGTATTTTATAGCTACGTCGTTATTTATATATCCGGTAGGCGTATACTTAATATACTCTATCCTAATCAGATTTTCTGATACCTAATTATCTATAATCTTCTTCCTAGGAGTAATTACAAAGGGTAGAAGAGGTTCACGACCATCTATATGAATAGTCTCGATTATCGTAACTGATTTGCGATTCTCAGGGCTAGCTATATATAGCTCTTTTACCTCTATGGGCATAATTACGTGCTCACTAGTAGGGCAACTAATACGTGCTCCTGACTCATCTATATTTAGAACATTCTTCCCCTTTATAATATAAAGCTCCTCTAGGATATCGTAATATTTCTGAAACCATATTCTAATATCCTCTTCTATATGAGATTCGAGTCGTGTGTACGTAATAGGCTTTGTTTTAATCATGTGAAGTATCTTGTGGTTCCGTATCCAGATACTAAACCAACCGGTAGTGGGGGGTGGTTTTGGAGGGGATTTAGCCTATTTATATTAGCTATATAATTAGATCTAAAGGGGGTACTTACTACTTTCAAGTACGTAATTACGGCTTGAACCATCTAATGTATAATACCTAAACCAGCCTCCTACTGCTCGTAGTAATACTGCCTGATCACTTCCTCCTATGCCTCGTTCAGGATCCTATTATTGCTACTATATGTATTATAGAGCCCCTAGGAGTTCCGCTTCTTATTACGCTCGCGGAGTACCGATTTGTGTAAAGAAGCTTCCTTGACGTGATATATCCTCGTAGCTATAATTACTGAATTATTATCGTTCTCAAGGCACTAGTCGCGGGCCTCATTAAAGATATGGTAGTAATTAGCTTCCGTAGTGTATAGATAATAGAAATACTCCTAGGATATCTCCCTGATCCTAGAAGAATTAAATAAGGGTGTCCCTATTATAGAAGCTTTACGCGTGGAATAATTGATGTATTATATAACAAGGTGAGCCAAACGCGACGCGTTTTTTGGTGGGGATCACACGTAAATTTAAAATCTCGATAGGACACTTGGTTAAACGAGACACTTGCTTTTCCCGACCACAAGCGAAGCGCGTGGGAGGGGCACCGGCTATTAAACCTCTAGATTAGAAGAACTACTTCTAGTTTTATAAAGTAAGGATATCTAATTACTATTTCTAATATCTATATAATACTCGATTTTGGATTAAAGGATAATACTTTAATTAAAGCTATTGAGGGAATACTAATAATAATTATAGACGAGAAGATAGATATTTCATTCGAGCGCTTATAGTATCTCTACTATAAGACACTAGTAGTTATCCTTAAATAAGCTAGAGATCCGAAAGTTTTACCTTTTCTTTATATCATTCTCGCTTTTATATATTATATATATTATTCTCTATATATAATAGACCTTTAGGAAGCTCGACTACCTTAGGTTTAATTAATAATAATATTAAATACCTTAATTAATTATTTCTCGGAATAGGTTAAATACGACAAGTTCCTAGAGTCTATAGAAGATAACTAGTATCTATTCCCTAAAGATTACGTAATATATGGACTTTTATAGACTAGAGACTATTTCCCCGAATACTAGTTTATAAAAGAGGTCGAAGATAACGAGAAGTCTTTCGAAAAAGCGTTAATAACTCCTTAAAGAAAAGAATGAATTCTTTAGCTTATATACTATATCACTAATTATAGTAATTCACCGATTTATTAGGATAGTACCACGTATATATTTTTAGTAGAGTATACCAATAAAGTAGTAAGCGAGGGAGCTTACTAGAGGGGAGTTAGATAATAAGATAATAAAAGGGATTAGTAGTAAGGACTATAAGACACGCGATACTATATATAGAACAATTAATATAGGTATAGAAAAGGGCTAGAATAAAGAATCATATTCCCAGAAAAGATTATTAGCGAGTTATCTACGTATTAATAGACTATAGCGGTAAGAGGAGTAGCTTCATATATAGAACTATCTATATTAAGAAGGACTATGGGTTATAATGAGATAGTTTACAAAAGATAGAAGATACTAGAAGTTTAGTACATAATTTCTGAATTATTATTAAGTCATTAAAAAATGCTTCTTTAAGCTATATTATATTCGCTATATCTTCTTTAATAAACTATTACTTATAAAAGTCCTTTATCTTAAGGCCCTACTCCTCGAGTTTTATTTACTAGAGTAATAAGTAATTATTGAAATAATAATACTTTAGTAAGTCTACTCTCTTAAGATTCATCTATTCTATACTATTACATTCTTCTTTATTATAGATTAACTCTAAGCTTTCTAGAAATTACTCCCTCTACTAGTATTAACGAGTTTATCTAAGCTTAATACTTTCGGATTTTCGAGTATAATAGCGATAGAGATAACTAATTAATATTAGTTATAAGAGGTATATCTTATAGCTCTTCTTTTACTTTATATTAATTCAATATCTACTAAACTATAAAATAAAATCTATTATTATATCTATAGTAATAGTTAGAAGGCTTAGACTATTCCTATATTAGAGATCCTAGTACTATATATTATAACCCCTTCAGAAAGTCCTAAGTCTTTTAAACTACCTTTTCCTTACTATCGTCGTAGAATTCGAATAACTCGCCTAATAATAGAGAAGTAAGCTATCTAGCTATGACCTAACTCATAGAGAAAAGCTCAATCTTTAGCCTCTATATTAGGAGGCGCTTATACTTAATTAAATCGGGAAGGATACTTAATAAAAGTATATATAACTAATCTTTCAAGAATAGATAAGAAGCCTCTATAACTTCTAGTAATTCTTTAAATTAGAGTTTTATTAAGTCTATTAGACTAGAGCTATTTAATATTAGCTAATACTACAATTAGTAGAAACGCCTATAATTACGAGGGAGCGTACTACTCACTCGTTATCGGTTATATCCTTAGGTAAGATAACTAGGATACCTAATCCAAATCGGCTAATTAGTACTATATATCATTCACCTAGCTATATTTAATACTTGAATATCTTTTTGGCTACTTTACGAGCCTCCCTTTAACTCTACGAGGCTCTCTAGCTAGTAGTATTCATTATCTACGGAAATAATAAGTTAATAAAGTTATTAATTAAGGAACCTTGAGAAATACTAGTAGCTTACTCCTTAACTATATATATGTTAAATAACTTAGCTAAATGAACTCGCTTACTAATATTATTTTCTATTAGTTTATACTTATTTAATATAACTTCTTATATTCTTATTAGTAGGCTCGGTAAAAATACCGGTATTAATATATATCGATACTTACCCTATAATATCTATCCTTAAGTAACGGAAAACCTAGTATACCGGAAACAACTAATGAGATTATAAGGATTACGGATTTTTCGCTACGATATCCTCTTTAAACTAATCACAAAAAAAAAATTATATTTGAAGTTAGTAATAGGCTTATCACATAAGTTCTATTCATATAGTAACTTGTGAATATTAAAATTCGTCTAATTTTCTAGTATACCGGGTTTTCTACTATAGAGGGATAGACGTTATTTTAATTATTATTTAATTATTCTTAATTATTATTATTTTATATAACTTAAAAATTAAAGATTTATAAGTATTAAGAATACTAATAATTTAGTTTAAATAAATATATAAAATAACTAAATCTTTAATAAAAATATTAATATTTATTAAAATTGTGATTTTATGAGTTTTATGATCCTAATAAGCTTATCGCTAATTTTTTAGTATATAGTCCCTAAATTTTAAGTAGTTTATTACTAAATTTATAGGCTAGAAGCCCCTAAATTTTCGCGTAAATTTAGTAATAAGGTATTAATATTAAAATTTCTAGTATTTTTGCCGAGCCTATAGTTATTAGAGGTAATAATTAAGAGTAGTAGAGATAAGATATTATTCAAGTCTTTAATAGACGAAAATAGGCATATATACTACTACGCCGAACCTAGTATTAATAACCTATTCCTATAGGTAGTAATTTCTAGAGGCGCTAGTTCTTAGAGGTAACTATATACTTATACTAGAGGATAAGGAAACGCCCCTCGCTTAATCTTAGCGTCCAGAAAAGGGGTTAGTGTCTGAAGTTTCATACCTCTATTTATAGCTCCTTACTTTATATAGCCCTATTATTTTAAATTAATAAGCTATATTTATTAGAAAACTCATAAATCTCAGATATAATAATAATATAATCTCTTTGATCCGTAGTATAGTATAGCTACTTTCTTCTCGCTCCCGATTAAGTTACGTAATATTATCTATTCTATAATCCTTATTTCATCTTATAATATTAAGATATATAGTCTATTAGCTAAATATGTCTAGGATCATAAGGGTAATAGAAGACTAAGATATAGGAAAAGATTTAGGTAGCTTCTTCTTATTAATAAGTAACTTTATAAGGAGGCGAGCTTTATTTTTTACTCAAAGAATACCTTTACTATTAGTACTAGTCTATATAGCTCTACTAGAATCCCTAATATCTATGAATTGAAAACTTTTTTGTAACGTGTCCTATAGAATCACACTAGCTATATCTATAAGCTAATAGTGATCTTTGTCCTCGAATTATAATAAAGTCCCTTTAGTAGAGTTCTTTACTAACCTTAAGTAGTAAACATAGTATATACGATATATAGTTAATTATATGGTCTATCTAGAAACGCTTCCTCTATATCTATGAAGTCGATATTAAGTATATGAGAGGGGAAAGATTTTTTTTCCTAGACCAAATAGCTATAAATTAAGAGGTAGCTAAAGTAGTAATAGGTATCTTAAACTATAATACCTTAAGTCTTATTAAGCTATATCTAACTTACCTAAGGTATCTAATAAAATAGTTATATAGAGGCTAAATAAATACTCGTAGAAGAAGCTAGTACTCTTAGGAGTATAGTATATAAAGAAGATAATAGAGAGGCGTCGGATTTATATATAACGAGAGTATTCAGAAACTATAAAGAAGTATAGAGGGGTTAGTTAGTATTATTAGAATAAGCTAAAGAGGTAGTGTGAATACAACTTGCTCACAAAACTTAATAGGGATACCCTACTCTTACTTATATATATAACCGAATTCCTTTCTATACTATAATAACGCTAAATAGTAGCCCTAGTAATTATATATAGCCCAAAGTACTAAGGTAAGTAGATATAAGAGCCTGAAAGTAGAAATGAAGTACTTAGTAGACTTATTAAAATCTCAAATATTCTCTTCGAAATATAAAATGTAGTCGACTAGTAATATCCTAAGAATCGTTGAAATTAATAGGCTAAAAGTTTGGAATCCTTCTTAGCTATATGTCTAATAACTACTTAGTTACCCTTTCTTCTAGCCCTTACTAAGCTAGTACTCCCAAGAGCTATATACTCCTATAAATTTTCTACTAGGAGCCTATAGCCTCTTATAAACCACATGCTCCTATGAATTTTCTCCTAGTAGCCCACGATCTCCTATGAATTTTCTACTAGGAGCCTGTGGCCTCTTATTAGCCCCATACTCCCAGGAATTTTCTCCTAGGCAGTGTATACACGTGACCAAAACAACACGTGACTGAACATGGCTACTATAAGCTAGGGCGCCAGAAATAGCTTCTTAATAGATAACTATAATTAACTTAATAATTAAGTACCAGAAATACCTCTTATTAGGTAGTTACCTCTCAGGGGTAAGGATTAGCTCCCTTAAAAGCGGGATAGCTAGAACTGGCTTAAGTAAGAAATAGCTTCTTAGAAATCACATCGCGTAGCTCTCTAAAGATAAAAAGTCTATAGAGATTATACTAAAGAAATTATAGTTCTATAGAGGCTATAGCTCCGGAGTAATTATACTAAAGAGTAAGTAGCTCTATAGTAACTATACTAAAGCGAGCGTAGCTCTTTAGAGACTACGGCTCTCTAGAGACAGATCTAAAGAGAGTAGAGCTCTTTAGAGGCATAAGTAATAGGCATATGACGGACATAGCTATAATGACTCTAAGTTACTTGGAAGTTTATTTCTACTTTCATAGTATTAACTCTTCCTCTAGAACTAAATCATTAGTTTTTCAAAAAAATCAATTTTATAATTATAACACAAGTTAGTCACAGGATGTAATCTTATATTCGAGTTAATGTCTGTCCCTGTGTCCCGAGACGCCCCCTATAGCGAGACAAATCATAGGTACTTTGAGTTCAAGGGACTTCAAATTTATGAAGATATTAAAATTTTTATTTATTTTTGTTTCAATTATATTACATACCTCTCCAAAACACTCCTGACCTATTAATTCCGAAAATTATCACTACGTCGTCACCGCCGACTTGAAATTATAGAGAGCCTTTTTTATACTACATTAGGACCCCTCGCTTTATAATACTACTATTAAGCTTTTTTCACGTTTTAAACTCATAGAACGATTATATATAGAAATCCTGGTTTTATTATAATACTAGAAAGCTATTATTAGTCTTATAGCGGCTAGGGCACGCCATGTTATACGACATCGTTACAGAGGCTAATACTTCTTCCAATCAAGTGATCAAGGATCCTGGTTAATGGCGGTGTGGTTATAGTAATCTCGGTAAAATTTTAATATAATCTATAGCTGACATTTGTGGCTACATATACCTTACCGGAGAATTCCCGTTGCCCGACATCCTCCGATTAGAGCAAAAAGTGGCCGTCTACGGAACTAACAAGAACCTGACCTTCCTGACTAAGAACATTCTAGAAAATAATAGAATAGAGTATAATTCACGATAATATATAAGTGTAGCTCTCCCCATACCTCTCTTCTAGCTCAGTTATAAAATAATATTAAGGAGAAGATATTTATATGTGTAGTAACTATCTCATAGTAAGCTAACTTTATTAAAGAATATTACTACGTGAAATGTTTATTCCGATAATGAAAACCTTCCCAGATTAACATCTAATAGCAAGTGTCGAGCCGGTATATGAGATAATAGAGGTTGTAGCCCGGAAGTCAGGTAGTAACTAGAGTAGGTTCTGGCCATTCTATAGAACCTAAGACCCACTGACGCCTAACCCTTTACGGTGACTTTTACTACTTAAACCTCGAGAAGATGTAGGCAAAGGGAGATTCGTGGTTTCATCTAACTTGAGATAGCTAATATTCGTGATTAAGATCGAGTTCGTGATATCAAATGAAAGACTCCTGACGTCGCCGTACCCCTCGAGCGTCTGCCGCAGCGTGCCCGTCGCCGCGTCCCAGACCTTGACCGTCTTGTCATCCGACGCCGACGCCAGCAGCTCCGAGTCGTGCGAGAAGGCTACTGACCAGACCCGGCCGCCGTGCCCCTCGAGCGTCTGCCGCAGCGTGCCCGTCGCCGCGTCCCAGACCTTGACCGTCTTGTCATCCGACGCCGACGCCAGCAGCTCCGAGTCGTGCGAGAAGGCTACTGACCAGACCCGGCCGCCGTGCCCCTCGAGCGTCTGCAAAACGGCATTCCATTCTGGATCTATATTTGGCTACTATAAGATCTAATCAGGGATATAATTCTGGAATTTATTTCGAATAATGCTTTTCTCTAGAGCAAAGGTAAGTGCAGAAGAATAGAGCTAGAGGGGCGATGAGTCCGCTATTAAGTAGTAGTTGAAGATAAAACGTTTTATATTATAAAGGAATCCTGAAAGTTCGGCGCTCATTATAGGCTAATAATCATTAATATATATATGGGTACGAGACTAGTATATAACGTATATCTACTATAGTAAGTAAGCTATTAATTATACCTATAGCTTGTAATATCCTCCTAGTAAGGCTTAAGGCTTTAAGCTAGTAAAGGAAGAAGGAATAGAGGAAGGTATAGACCTCGTCTCTATCTATAATATATTGTCTACTATACTATAAGTGATATACCTAGTAAAGATAAGAATAATTGAGATTAGGAGGTATATTATAAGTAATAACCGCCTTATTAAGTTCTGCCCTTGACTTTCTAGGTTCTCGAATATCGCAAATATTCTTCTAAAGTCCGTTATTACTCGTTATATACTAGATGTATTTTGACGCGAGTATTATATATGTTTCTATAGTATTTACTCGAAAGTTAACTATACCTATTCCCTTATCTCTAAGTAGGAAGTTACTAAATGACTTATAGAGTATCTCTACTAGGGCTTTATCGTTATTAGGAATATTAAGAACTACTCGGAAATTTTTGAGCTAACTACTAACGCGGCGTGGTTTCATCTTAAGAAGAGCTACTAAATACGGGGCTAGAAGCGGAATAGCGAGAAGAATAATAGAGCTAAGGATCTATAGTACTTGCGATTTTTCGTTACTATTAAGAGGCGTAGGGTTTTCATTATCAAATAAAACCTACCAAATAATAGGTAAGTAGATCTAGTTAAACTATAACGTATTACTATTAATATTTTATAGCTATAGTTCTAACTACTTAGTTAGCTCTCTCTTCTTATCTTTAATAAATAGATAGAGAGTTAATACGTAAATAAATAATAGTAAAGGGGTTATAGCTAAAGTAAGGAGATAATATAGGTCCTTAGGGGTTAGCTAAGGATCTTCTATAATCTCGCTATTATCCTTAATAGTATGAAATCTCTCTCTTAAGTAGGCGAATATATTATCTTTAGTTTCATAGATAAAGTCTTTAAGGAGTAATAATCTGTGATATATATAGTACTATTTTTGGACGCTCTTAAAGGTACTAAAAATAGGGTAGACGTATCTACTAGTTAAAAACACACGTAAGCGTACTATTCTGAGTCTATGAAGCTTTAGTAATAGATTACAAATCTTACGGATATCCTTATTATCTTCATATTTATTAAGAGCATTAATAATAATAACCTTCGTCTACGTATCTAAGCACTACTTAGAGAAGTTTTAGAGAGGGGTTAGAATCAAGGCCTAGAACTATTATTTAAGAGCCTTTTCTTTTATCTTAGTCTTACCTAGCTTACTAAACTTATCTAGAGACTTATAAATATAGTCCTTAAGAGGGGAGATAGAGTTAACTAATCGAGTAGTAATTATCGGGAAAAATCAATTTGAGGTAAACCGGCCAGGTCTCTTAAAGAAATAGCTAGCTCCGAGCTATCTAGTCTTCGCGAAGTTATACGCGATAGTTTAAGAGATAGCTGATTTACTAGTTCTAGTAGGGCTATATAGCTAAAAGATAGTCTCGCTTTTAATAGTATTTACCTATATAGTAATCTCACCTAGGATACCCTCCCTAGTACCTTCCTAGTATAGTAGAATATACTAGTCCTTAGTACTACTATAAAGGGCACTATTCTCTATAGGAAGGTTATACTTTTGGAGCTAGAGGGATTCCTATATAATGTCCCGCTATTCTCTAGTAATACGGAGCTACCTTATAGCTACTAATAGAAGTTATTATATAGTTTCGAGGGATCTACTTATATTCTTATTAAGTTCTACTAGCTCTTTTCTAGAAGCTAAATCATTTATTTTCATGAAGTTAATATCTATAATCTTTTCGTATTTTTGAACCTTAGATAGTATCCCTTTCTAGTCTTTATATTAGATTATATCTCGTCTAAGTTTTATAAGCTATGTCCTATAGAATCACAAAGCACTTTTAAGTTAGAAGTCGAGGATATACTAATATAGCTCTATTATATTAGACTCAAATTAAGCCTTTAAATCTTTAGGAATAGTAATATTTTGGTCCTAATCCTTCGATAATAGTAGGGGCTCGAGTGTAACGTAGAAGTGTATACGGGAGGTAATATATATAAATTCATTACTATTAGCTTATTCTATAGTACTAGGGTTTATGAGGATTAGGAGAATGACGTAGACGCTAGCCTAGGCCAAAGAGGCTAGTAGAGACGCCGCGATAGTAGTACTAATAAAATCTTTTATCCCTTATATTAGCCCTATAGTTTATGTAATCTAATCCTATAGGATAAATTCATAGCTAGTAATAGTATATTTAATCTTCTTCTCTTCTATTTATTATAGGCTACTCTTAATTATACTATCTAGTTATACTTAATATTCCTGAAAGTTCATATTAATCCGGTTATTAGTCTCGTCTAAGCTTTATTTAGTCTTATTAAGTAGTCCGCTATTTAATATATTCGAATCTAAGGCTATATCTGGGTTAGCGGTAGTAACTAAGGCCCCGCTATTAATATATACTTATCTTCTCTAACTCTCTCGAAAGTAGTTTCTTGTAATTATCTACTAACTATCTATCTTCCTTTCTAAGGGCCTTATACGCGCGGTCCTAAAGCGATAGTACTACTATAGTCCTCGATTATTCTAGTAGGGTTAGCGAGGTATATATTCTATATAGGGTAAGTTAGTTAGAAGACGCCGTAGGAGAAGGACTCCTAGCTAATATTACTTATTAAGGCGAAGATACTAGTTATATAGTTGAGTATATGGTTTATTTAAGAGGCGAATATTCGACTTTCGCTAGAGATTATAGGTAAGAATCCTTCTATAACTTAGGGTAGGCTTTTATACCTATTAGTAGTATTAGTAATAAGGTAGATAAGGTAGTAGGGCTACCTTACTAGTCATTATTATGTTTGCTATTAGATATTTTGGAGGCTTTTAATCAATGGCCTCTAATAACGTATTTGAATAGCTTAAAGGGTTTTAGAGTTATCTCTTCTATAGATATATATAATAAGTGTAGATAATAGTATAGCGAGAATAGTTATAATTGGACGATTTTCCTAGTAGTAAGGGTAAGGCGGGTAGGGCTTAGTTAGCTCGCTTAGCCTACTAATAAGACTTTAGAAGGGTATATAGTGGCGCTATAAAAGACTTCCTAATACTTTATAAAGAATATCATAAGAGTAATAGTAAGATTAATTCGCAGGAATATATGTAAAAGACGAGCAAAGGAGCAGAGAGGAGTTAATATCTAACGAAAGTAACCCTTATACGAAAGTATAATAGTAATTCCCGCTACCCTACCGGCTAGGGTAGTCCCTAGTATAGAGTAGCGCGTTAGGTCATACTAAGAGAGTTCTATAAGGGTTACTCTTACGAGGCTCACTATTACCTATAATTATTTAGCCCGCTATATAGGAATAGTAGATTATTTTCGTCTAATAGGCTCCCTATTATACAAAAGATAGTATAGTAGAAAGAGATCTATTAATAAGAACGACACGCTTATAAGGAGGTATATCGGAATATTACCCTTATACTAGGCCTTACTAAAAAAGGCAAAGCTACATATACCTCTACTAATATATATATCCTAGTACTTATACTTAGACGGACTTCTATTATCCCTCTATAGCCTAGTACTTCTTAGTAGGATATCTACTAGCGTCACGAGAGAGTAGAGTTATAGAATTAGGGTTTAGAGGACTAACTTAGGGGATTATTAGATAAGGCTAAGATCCGAAAGTTGAGACTATACTAGACGGGGGCTTAGCTTATACTAGCGGTACTAACTCTAGTGTCTTAATATAGTAACTCATCCGAAATTTCAAGAGAGTTAAGGAGGAAGCTATAATCAAATCCTATTATATAGGGATAATATCTTTTATATTATACTTTTGCTTATATCTCAATAATATCCTTATAGCTTATCACTTTACTATAAAACGATAACCCTCTTTAATATTTAGCCCTAGTGTCTAAGGGGGAATCCGCTCTTATAGAGGTAGATAGATTACTAATGAATTCTATAATAAAGAAACCTCCTCCTATACTACACACGTGACTAAGCCTGAGAATCGTGGCTAAGTTAAATATAGTGAGCCTAGGTATGAATATAGTAAATTTTATCTAGGCTATATATTATTAAGTACTAAAATATATAGACCCTCTCATTATACTAGTATAACTCCCGGACTATATTCTTTTCTTCTCTAATTATCTTTAAAATTTGGAGCTATATTATTTCGTAATAGGACCTTTCCTCAAGTACTCCGAATTTTAAAAAGACTTTAATAATCGCGATTAAATAGGGGGGGATAGTAAAAGCAGTGATTAGTGGCGTGGTTAAAATAATTAATAGTATAATTAACTGTACTCTTTTTCTTATTACTAAGTAGTCTCCTTAGGGGGAAATAGTTAAAGAAAGTAATATATTAATAATAACTTTATAGACTTACTAAGAAAAAATTTGTAATTCCAAAACTATAGATTCGTCTCGTGATAGGGTGCGTCTCGGGATATAAGGACGGACGTTAGATCTGAAACTTTAGAATGCATTTCTCATCTTAAAGACGGAGTACTTTAATATATTAATTAAGGTAATAAAGCATCGAGAATCTCTTATAGATGCCCTCTTAAGTCAATTCCTCTACTTTACTCGAACCGCCTTCCTTTATACTTAATCATTTATCCCACTACTTCCTTATTAAGTAGTAGAGAGGTCTTAGATACGTATTATAGTAGTATAATATCCTCTTATTATAGTGCTCCCCCCTCTATAGTAACTATAGGTCATAGATATAGTAGGAACATATGTATAAATCTCCTTCTCCTCTCTCTTCTCGCCTTTTTCATTTCTAAGAACCGGTCCTCGTTAACTAAGATAGCGAAGTATATATTATATCTATTACTAGTGAACTCCGTAGCCTTTCTACTCTAAGAAAGAAGGAATCTGAGAATTACGGAAGGTAAATAACTATTTATATATACTATATAGCGATCTTAAGTAGCTACTATAATTATGCTTCTAATTTTATAGTTTAAGCTATTAACTACTCCTATATCTATATTTACTCTAGAACTAATATAGTTCAGAATAGAGGTAGAAGTAATCTACCCTTATTATTAATATTTGGTTAATATAGTAAAAGGCGAATTACGTGTCGCTATTTTCTAGTTAATTATATTAAGTAGGCTCTACTTCTAGATACTTATAGCTATATACCTTTACCTAGTTATACTTCAAGTACTACTACTTATTATTAGAGCTAGTTTATTATCGTAGAGCAGAGCTAATTCTTGCCTATAAATAGCTAAAGGCAACTTATATATAAGTACGCTCTATTATACGTTACTATAAGCTTTATTTATATAATCTATAAGTAAGATATACCTCTAGAGTCCTGAATCCTATAGTCTTAGATCTACTATGAATACTATTCCTAAATCCTCTAAAAAGGCAACGACTCTAATGAAGTTAATACGAAGGAACGTGTTATTCGAGAATCTAGATAACTTCATTAATAATACTAACAAACGTAACTTATATAGGTATAGTATATAAGATAGAAAATAATAGTATTAAAGTAAGACGACGAATTAAGGATAACCGGGTATATATTAATTAGCTTATCCTCACTACTAGTATAACCTATTCTAAAATATAGAGAATTTTGAGTATAAGCAGAATTCCTATTATAGGTAATAAATATAGTAGGACTTAGGTTAAGATTAAGAAAGCTCGAGATATTTACGAGATATTTGAAGTTATAGAAGTATTCTAACCTCTATTCAAATCTGACTTAGGTTAGCTTAAAAGAATAGTAGGCGGGAAGCTACTCTTAGAAGAAGTATTAGAATCCTAATCCAATTTAGTTAAACTTCACAGAACTCTACTAGCTATTAATATCAACGGACTTATCAAATAAGCCTAAAGCTAGTATTATTAATTATAGATACTAAGATCTATGAAACTCGATATAGGAACTATTAAACGTAGGTACTAATATCGGCTATCTACTACTTATATAAAGTAATTCATGAAAGGAAATTAGCTAAAGGTATGAAATACTTATATTTTAGGGTATAAAAGCTAATTAATTCTTTAGAGCTACTAAAACGAGATATATAGTCTAACTATTATATCCTTCTTAGTTAGGCTTAATTTCGGGGACACATTTTCCCTTAATGAAAAAATTAGTCTCTATTACCTTATTTATATTTACTTAAATAGTAAGGATTCTACCTTTTTTATTTTAATTAAAACCTAATAATAAGAGTAGAATATTACAATTACAAGTATATATTCGGTTCCTAAGTAGACTTAAGTCATTATATTAATAGTATATATTATAACTCCCTATTATTCCTATATAATTACCCCAAATATAATAGAAGATAGGACTTATTTAAGTATAAAGATTACTATAGAGATTACCTTCATAAGGTCTATAAAGAGGATATGAGGCACTCGTATTAGAGATATTAGAAGTATTTCGAACGTAACTATACCTAACTATAAGACTAGAAATCTAAAAGCTGGATTTATTATAGCTATAGGAAATATATACGCGGTTGAGAGGGCCTAGAGCTAATACCTTTAGTCCTAGATATATAGTTAGAAAGTAGAATAGAAGCTATAGCCTATAATACCGAATTTCGAAAAGAGAATAAAAGGTAACTAGGAGCTTTTCTTTCTTTCCAATAAGGCTATATAAGTAGGGTATTAGGAAGTATACTTTATTTAACTTCACCTTAGTATATTCGGATATAGTCTTACTATATAGCTTCTCTTATATACCTTTATATAATTATTTTATCTTACTTTAGTAGAAGGAGGGGTATATAGAGGCGGCGTTTGGTGGAATATATTAACTTCGCTTTACTAGAAGATAATAGGGCAAGGTTTAAGGTATACCTCTCCTTTAGCTCTATATAACATTTTAGAACTACTATATTATATACCTAGTATTCGTTAATAGAAATAGTCTTTATAGCTCTTTATATTAGTTATATATATAATTTATAAAGTACTACTAAACTTCACTCATTAAACTAAAGCCTTTATTATATCTTATTAAATTTTTGTATTAAAAGAATCTATAAATAAAGCGAGCTAGTAGATTTCTTCTAGGCTTATACTAATCGTAATAATAGAGATAGGCCTTAGAACTATTACCTATAATCTTAGCTTCGAGTTAGGCTACGTAGATATTAGACGTTCTTTACGAAAAAGAAGTATATAAGAGGTTGAAGTTGAAAGTATTACTAAATTTAATTATTCTTACTATAGACTAAAGATAACTCATCTCTAGTTTTTTAGTTAATTATTCATATTAGCTTTATTAGGGTATACTTATTATCTATAAAGAATTATATTATATAGTATTCAGACACGGCGCTATGATTACTAATACGAAAGTACTAAGTTAGCGGAATAAGAAAAAAGAAATAGAGGATTATTAGAGTAATAGAAACTACCTCTCCTCTACTCTAGAGTTAATAGTAGTACCTAAGGTATAACCTAGTAGGGGTATATAGCTATAAGCGCCTAGAAGTAGACGTCACTAAAATAATTAACTAAAAAACTCGCGATACTCAACTCACTTTCTATTATATTATAATTGTTTTTATCTCTATTTTCAAAGGATTTCTGAGAGATAAAAGAAAAATAGACTTTACTTAATAGTATATAGTTTTCTCGGGTACCCTTATCGGGCTCCCGATAATTATATAAGCCGTAAGATATATCTCTAGCTTAGTATAGAAATATTAATATAGCCTTTATGAATATATATCTATTTCTAAAAAGATAATACTCCTAGAAGTATTCTTAATACTTACTATTTTAGTAGTGAATATAATTTGTATTACTATCGATATTTATAGTATATAGATACTCATATATTAATCTAGGCTAGTATTAACTATAAACTTCGTATTTCTATTATTTGAGTATTATATAAGCTCTTTATATAAAAGTAGTAGCCTTTTATTATCGGATTATAATTATATTTATTATTAGGTAACTAGTATCTCGATTATTGAGGCTCTAGTATACTTAGTTATTACTATTATTTTAAAGATAAAGAAGGCAGATATTATTTCTTAGATAATAACTTAGATAGTTCATCTCGCTTCCCTTATCGTAACTATAATCTGACTAGTACTATAAGTATTCTTAATAATTATTATTATACTCTTATTAACGTTTACTATTCTTACTAGTCGTTATTACGAGGTCTTTATAGTTATATATTAGTTCTTAGTAGTAGTAATTATAGTAATAATTTAGATCTATATAGGAGTAAGAAGATAGAATATAGTTCCTACGATATACCTACTAGGTACCTCTAGTATCTTAATAATCACGTGGTGTTTTTGGATCTTTAGAATCATATACCAGAATCTGAGGATTAGAAGTAAGCTTATACGAGTAATAGTAGAAAGGGATAATAAGATTATAATTATATCTATTATACTCCTAAGGCCTTAGGATTTCAAGGCTAGCTAGTATATCAAAATCTATATACTATACCTAAGTTAGAGTTCTTATTTATAGTAGTACCCTTTTTGCCTCTTATTATATAAGCTCGTTAATAGTAATATAGTTATTCGCCTAATAATTAGGGAGAGGGAAGGGTTCACGGCGCTACTCGCGAGTAAAGGAACCCTAGAGATACTCGCTTTAGTTAATAGTCCTTATAGTAGAGAAATCTAACTTAGAACTTACGGTATAGTCTTACTCTTTACTAGTAGGGTCGGAATTACTAGAATATTACTATATACTCATTAGGCTTTAGAAGAATATTATATATAAAGGACTAGTTACTACTATATATATCTCTTCTAGGAGATTAATAATAATATAGCCTATAAGAGTATAATAGACTCATATCTTTATAGGTTATTATTATATAGTATAAGTAGGGATATCTCTAATCTCATTTGTATTCTAACTCAATTTAGATTCTCGAGCTATAACTAATTAATATAAGACTTAATATAGAAAAAGAGATCTATTTAACTATTAAAATAGTACTAGGTAGTATTATAGTTTTAAGTAAGCTTAGCGAGTTTATTAATTTACTATACTAATTATAATATAGTATATATCGACTAAAAGGTAAGTAAAGAGCCTCGGAAGTTATAATAAGATCTCTTAGAAATAAAGGTTTACTTCTTTGAGCTTGAGTTTTATCTAGAGTTAGTATTTAGAGATAGAAAAGGAAAGTTAGAGAATTAGAATAGTTAATAAAACTTTCTGGTATATAGGCTTATACTAATTAATAAATTATAGAAGAGTTACTCTACTAAAACTATAGCTCGAGTACTTATATAATATTTTCAAGGTACTAGGAGCTATAAAGTTCTATAGGCCGCTATGTATGGTGACGTAGGTATTAGAACTATATATTAGGTAAGACCTTAGAAATACTATTATATTATATAACTAATCCCTTAACTTAAGTATTACTTTTGAAGCTATTTTGTGCGGTGTATCACGTGACACTATAAGAGAGCTACTTCTAGTAGACCTCTAATAATTAGCCTCTATTTTACGCCTCTATTCTTTGAGAAAATCTCTAAATCTGGGCCCTAATAAGTCACTCTAATTTCTACCTAGAATTCTTGAGGTAGTAATTTATACCCGGTTATAGCCTAACTTGTAGGAGAATATATAACTAAATCATTGAATATAATATTCCATAATTAATGAACTATAGTAGTACTACTAACTCATACGACCCGGAATAATATTGTAATCTATTACCTTAATAATATTAAGGTATAAAGATAAAGATAAGGTAATATAGACCTTCGCGAGAATATTCTAAGACATATATCTCGAGTAGAGTTAGAATAGAACTATCTCTTTTATTTAAAATAAGACTACTTAATCTAATTTCTATTAGATTATAGATCTCATGGATTCAGAAATAGGGAATAATACTTCGCTATACGATATTAGTAAGAAGCTAATCCTTACTTTACTCTAATATATAATAAGGCTCTACGAAGGTAACGAAGATACTAAGGAAGAGGTAACAAATCTTATTAAATATAGGGAATTTCGGATAATCCTAAGTATTAGAATCTAAGATAAACTTTCATAGGCTATATATGAATAATTCATAGCGAGTATTAGATATGAAGGACTAACCACCGAAAATTCTATTAATACTAGCTTATTCTTAGTAAAACAAAAGAATGAAGTCTATTAACTAGATAATAAAGTAATCCTTATCGAGAATATTATATCCTTATACTATAGCTAGCTAGATATATTATAAAATATTTATAAAAGCACTAGGGTTAATAAGCTATTTATGTTCTATAACTTTACGATACTTATAAGCGCCTTAAGCTTCCTTAAGATATCTTAGCTTATTATTCTTTTTCCTTATATCTTCTAGTAACTAGAGAGAACCTCTGACGATACTAAGGTATTAGACTATAAACTAGTTATATAGTATAGTATTCCATCTTCTAATTCCGTTATTTCATGTGCCCCGGTAGAGGTAGACTAGACCCCTTATAGCGATAATAAGCTATCGAATCATAGATTAGTCTCGACTCTATATACTAGCCTAAACCTTAACTAGAGCTTCCTTAACAAAGATAATACTACTAATATCTTTCGATTTAGCCTAGAACCTAATAATAATATATCGACTAATAAGCTAGCCTTACTACCTCTTTTCTATAATACTAATATAATAAGTAAAGAACTCTATAGCTACGTAACTACTATTATAGTCTAGGGTTCCTAAGTTACCTCTATATTTATGAACTCTTCGAAGGCTACTTTTAGTGACGAAGAAGCCTAATAGTGATTAGTGATATACTATTCCCTCGATATATAAATTAATAGAGAACTATTATAACTATTTATAGATATAAAGCTCTAGGTTAGGGGGACTCATACTATCTACTAAAAATTATTATAGCTTTTTAAGGACCTAGTGCTTATATAGGGTTAGTTAAAAATACTCTAGAAAAGTACGATAAAATACCACGACCTTATAATAGCCCTAACCTTTATATCTGTTTTTAAGAATACTATTATAGCCGGGGATAGAAAGGGAGGCTATAAAGAGGAATAGACTCTCTCGACAATTCCCGAGGAATCTAAAGAGTAGGCTAGACTAGAAGAGGGAAGTAAGGAAGAGGAAAATAAACCCGGTTAAGTAGAGCTCAAGATAGTAGACTTATTATTCCTTAAGCTACCTTATACTCTTAAGAAATAAAGATTACGTGAAGTAAGATATTACTTAGGTATAATCTAAGTAATTAGCTAAGATGAGTTTTAGAAATAAGCTAAAGAAGGCGACTCGATCCTAGCTAATATTTTCGCAACTATTCTCTAGATAGCTGAGTCGATAAGGACTTTTCGTAAATATTCTAACTCGATATTATTCTAATTAATTTCTATTTAAATAGACCTAGTATCCTTCGAGCTTATTCTACGATTCTCGAGAAGAGACCGCTCTACTAAGACTATTTTTCGGATATAGGGTCAAATAAAGGATATTCTAGGAAGAATAAGAGTTACTAAAGCCGAATTCTTACCTATAGTTAGTACTTTTATTACTGCCTTCGATAATATTAAGAGTAGGGAAATACTTTATTAAATAGTCTACTAGTTTGGCTAAAATAGAGAATATAGAACTTTTCTAGCTAGATTTATACTAGTAGGAATTTCAGGTAAGGATAAGAGGAGCTAGTAATATGAAGTTTATACTATAATGTGGTTTATTAGGACCCTGCATATATTAGGACCCTGCGCAAAAAATTTCTATATAAAAAACGTCTATACTACCCTAAATAACTTCTTTAATTATTAATAAAAAGCTTAAATAATTTTTTTTAATAAATTCAATATATAAATATTTTATATTTTCAGTTAAAAATAAATTCTATTAATAAATAAAAAGTTACTAATAAAAAGGTAAATTACAAGGATTAAAATTAGTGTAATTTTAATTATATAATAAGTAATTAATAATTTTTAATAATTTAAATAATAAGAAATTTCTTTATATTATAAATAATTCAAATTTTAAATTTTAAATAATTTTATTAATAATTAAGGAAGTTATCTAGGGTAGTATAGACGTTTTTTATATAGAAATTTTTTGCGTAGGGTCCTGATATACGCAGGGTCCTAATAAACCACGTTATATCTATTTCATTATTTGGTGTCTTTTTAACCTAAAGCTAAGGGGTAATACTATACCGAGTCCTTATTATTAATATTAGCTAGTGAATTCTATTACTCCCTCTTCCTTTATCTTTCCTTATCTACCTTCTCAATTACTAATCTCTAAGTTCTCTTTTAACTACTATAGCTATAACACTTATATTATCTATTCTATATACTCTATCTACTCTAAAACTATCTTGAATTAGATAGAAAGTATAAGCGAAGCCCTAGTCCTAGTATCTCATTACTAAAGACAATTAATAGCTAGGTATTAGCTAGTAGGGATTAGCTAAATAATTTCATAGTAGTGCTCTAAATAATATATAACTATCTTAGGATCTATAGTAGTACTAATTATATTCTCGGTTAACCCCGCTTTTATACTAAAACTCACCTATTTCACTTATATATAAAAGTATAATAGGATGCTTTTATATATTAGAAATTAGTTAGTAACTTCTTTATAATAATAATACAAATTGATTTATCTCTTACGAATTTTAATATTAACTTCATTTATTATAGTATTAAAGTATAAAGCGTAATAAACCTAACTTTTCTTGATTTTATATACTAATTCGCTTAATAATTTTCTTATCTCTAATCCTTACTTAAAAGAAAATCGAGATTTTAATATAATTCAGAAGCTAAGAAACTATATTTTAGAGTTACTTCGAATTAACCCGTATATTAAACGTGATAATTAATAGGTAAGTATAAAAAGAGTTAAGAGCTTATAAAGTAGGTGAGTTTTAGTAGTAAACCTCGCTTAGCCGAGAATATATATAGTAGTACTATATATCCTTACTTATATTAGACTTTCTATACTAATTCTCCTATAATGCCTCTACTCCTCTCGACTACACTTAGTTCACATAACGAGCCTAGGCTTATAGGTCTATATCTATAGGGCATTTTTCATTAATTCCATTAATTATTAGGTATCAAAGTAGTATTTAATTAGGAGTTAATTACCTATAACACTTCATAAGTACATTAACCTAATGTTCCTAGTCTAAAATCAGCTAATTTATCTAATCTTATAGTATTACCTCCTACTCCTCTCTTACTACTGCCTCTATCTCTCCTATAGAGGGTAGCCGAAGGATACGATAAGCTAGTAAGCGAGCTGAAAAGGGGGTCGCGAATAGGAGGTTCGCTTAAAAAGCTTAGTAAGCTAGACTTCCTACTAGCTACCAAATCTGCGCTATTTCTAAGCCATTATCTCTGTCTTCTAGAGTCACTAGGTTTTGGTTTGGTTTTATAATATACTTGAGAAAGGGATAGAGTTAAGTACTATTTCTAGAAGAAATTGAAAGCATTTTAAGAAGCTCTATACTACTATCTCTCTAGTTCTATTAAGGGGAAGCCGGTTATATAAGTATTATAAAGGAGATCCTAAATAGTTATAACCGTATTTAATAATATCATTAAAGGACTAACTATCTTATATAAAGCTCTATTCTTCTCTGTATTTCTTTAAGCTCATTATAGCTCGGATTAGAGGTAACCTAGTATAAAGAATTAGACTAAGGAATTATAGCTCAATTAATGGTACTTACTACAAGTACTATTATTGTTGTTTCAAGCCTTTAATATAAAGCTATAGATCTCATAAAGCTATAAATCCAGTTTCCCCCTCTCCTACTCTAGTAATATATAAAACAGCTAGGTGGTGTTTTCACTATAATAAGACCCTCGCACGATAGAGACGGATTCCAAGTCCAGTCCTATAAACCTAGATATTAAGCTAGTTACGATTAATATCAAGATATAGATTCGTACTCTCTACGCGGTATATAAATATAGCCTTACTATCCCTAACCTTAATAACTAACTACCTCTATCACAGAGAGTCACTTTCCTTCTAGAGATAGGTGGAATAATAGAAGAAATCGAATAGATAATGACCGAACTCATAGCCCTTTATAATAAAGGTAACTCCCTTCCTACAACTCGCCCGCTAGCCTTTATAGCGACTATAGTTCTTCCGAAGTTCTTATTAAAGGCTATAACGATATAAGTATACTCTGAATATACTAGTCCGGATTAGAAATATCTCTTAATTATACCTAGAGATATTATTATCGCCTATATAACTACTTAGTTACAAATATAATAGACTAAGGTTAGATCCGCTATCTATATAGACGACTCTATTATCTATAGGGGTTAGTATAGTTTATACTCTCGAAATATATAACACGTTTCTTATACTAGGGCCTCGTATTTATAAGCGAGTATATGAATATTCTAGATTTCATATATAAACAAGTAAGTAGGTAAATTTATTCTATATTACGTTATCTTATCGAGTTCTAATTACTCATATAGCTTATTAGAATTATAATGAGTAGAACAACAACTCCTTCAAGTGAATATCCTTGTCTAATATCTACCTTATAACCTCTCGGACCTATTCTCTTATATAATTATTCACATATACTATTAAGTCGTTAATTAATAGGTATAGTATCTATTTATTACTAGACTTATACGAGATCATACTTCGACCCTTTCTTCCTTTAATTTCAGATCTAATTAGATTCTCAATATTAAGGCCTCGGTAATTCACTATAATATAGTTATATTTATCGACTCGATCGACTATACCGTATTCCGCGCTATTAGTAATATAATTCCCGGTAATAAAGAGATATATATTAAAGACTTATTAGAAATATGGATTAGGGATACTCTAATAAGTTACCTTAATTAAACTTATATATTCGGAGTCTTACTCGAGTAGGTTAGTTATCTATTATCTTACCTATTTCAAGTATTCTTCGGGGTAGTTATTAGTAAAGGTTCTCCTAGAATTAACTAAGGCTTACCTTTAGAATCTACTTACTAAAATAATACGATCCTCCTTACCTTTATATTATAATTATGAAAATTCTCGAGAAGCTACTTTATATAAGGTAACTAGCTAGCTATACTAATACCCGTCGCGAATAATAAGACTATTCTATACTTATTAAGATATATCTCCTTACCATAAGGTCCTTTAATAATAGCTCTTAATTTAGTGAGTTAGGATGAGCTACTACTACTAGGAAGACTTTGTGTGAATCCTGTCTACTATTAAATAATAAAGACAACAATATCCTAATCTTTATTATATAAGTATCACTATACGACTATATATAGGTATAATTAAAAGAAAGTACTATAGCTCGCTCCTAGGACATAGAGGTATACGTATTAGCCCGCTCGGTACTTCTAGGGCCTCGAGATCTTAGTATAGACCTAATAAGTATCTAGTAGGGATTTAATAGAGACTTTATATAAGTATTCCTAATTATAGAGGTTCTAATAGAGTATCTAGTAAGTCTAGAGAAGGTGCGAAGATACCTATACGTAATATATAACGAGGAGATATATTATTAGTATACTAAGTAACTTCCCCGGAATATGGATCCAAATAGCGGTTACGATAATCACTACTAGAACCCGATAGATATTTAAGAAGATCTCATAGAAATGACGTCACGTGATTGAAAATAAGGTAATTAGAATAGCGGCTATAGTAGAGGTAGCCTAGTTTATTTAGTCAATAGTCCTTGTTTTAGGGGAGGGAGGCTCACTACTAATACCGCTACTTGAGTTAACGAGTATAGGTTAAGCGTCTATAATACTATAGTAAGAATTATATGAATTACTCCCTCGATTATAGCTACCTGCCTTATCTAATAATAAATAATATTATAAGCCTCGTATCCAAGTCTATAGCTACTAATAATAGAGTTCATATAACTTCCGAGAGTAAGAGGAACGAGATTCACTATAGATAATAGTCCTATTCGCTATAAGGCCTTTATACGATTATCTATAAGGTAAAAGATATTACTTATAAGGAGAATAATAACTAAGAGCGTATAATATCGAGTAGTACTACTTATATACTTATAGACCCATAGGTAGAAGATATACTTAAGAAAATAGTACGTCGCGTAAGTATATAGAAAGCTAATAGAAATTCCTAATATATAGAAAATAATTAAAAGGGTAGTAATAGTTACAAGTACTACGGTATACTATTAAATGATGTCTATATCCTAGGGGGTCTTAGTGAGATTAATATAGTATAAAACCCGGATATATAGTATAAGAGAAACGACGTAGGCCCTAATAGATTAGCTTATAGGAAGGTATTCAAATTAGAAGCCAAAAGTTACTATAGTATTTAGTATACTTTATATCTTAATTATATAAGATATTAGGCTTTAGTAATATGCCTCTAGAAGTAATACCTCTAAAAAATAGCCTCTAGAAATAGCCTCTAGAAATGACCTCTAGAAATAGTTAGTCCTAAAATCACCTCGTAGACCTCTAAAAGCGGTGCTTCTAGGGTAATAGGCCTAGATTCGTTACTAGATTCATTAAGATACTAAGGGTATACTTAGACTATAGCTCTCTCTTTAGTTAATGATTAAATTACTAAAAGCTTAATTTTCTAATTAGGCTCCTAGGCTAGAAATAGGTTAGATAATAGTAGGCGGGGTAGGAGTATTGAGACGTATAAGGATATTTCTCTCTTTGAATTAACTATCTTTTCTATTAGATTATTCTCTTACTACTACTTCTATATACCCTATACGATTGAGATAAGACTATTCACGGACCTAAGCTTATCTCTGAGATATTCGAGGGTATTTAATTCTTCTATAGCTATATCTAAAGAGAAGTAATTTATATTTAACTCATGAATATAGTAGAACTTTTCTAGGTAAGTAAATAATCGATAAGAAACTACCTTCGAGAAGAGGGAATAACGAAGATCTTATTAAATATCTAGATAGCTTTAGTTATAGTATTCGGTAGTATCTATTTCTAAGGTAATTTTCTTATTAGTAGGATTACTAGTTATTAGTAGTAATTTCTGCCGAGATAACTATCTTAAACCCTATACTATTTAGTATTTAAGGGTACTACTTTATCGAAACTAGTTACCTTAACTAGGGTATAGGTTAGGTGCTTATTCATACTTTAGGATTAACAGAGAGCTCGCGAGTTAATATAGCTAAATCTAGGTTATTAGCGCTGGTATAAGCGAGCCTACTTCCGAGTAGAAAGAAGGTCTAATGAAATTCTAGCTAGAGTAACTAGTATAATAGATTTAGGTAAAACCTTATATAAAGTAATAAAGTTAGAATACCCCTTAGAGTAGGCTTGAAACCTAAGCTCTTTATAGCCGTATATAGCTTTATAGGTAGATACTCTCTAGTTATAACAACTTTCAGGGATCCTACTTTATATTAATCTATTATACTTAACAGAGTCTAATAACGAGTACTAGAGTCCCTAGTAAGCGTAGCTAGGCTATGAAGCTAGACTTTCTATACGCCTTATAATATAGTGCCTTATCTATATTCGGCTTTATAAAGGATTCCTTATACTTTAAGGTACTACTTGAGCTTTTAGCTCTAATATACGAATAATACTATCACGAGTCCGTCGCCTCTACTATACTATAGGATAGATAATAGATATAGGATAAAAGATCCTTAGTAGATAAGTTAACTTAATTCTAAGCTATCTCTTCTAATCCTTTATATAAAGGATTTAACCCTACTAAATTAATATATAGGGTTACCGGTTATCACAAGTTATAAATACTACTACTCTACTCTTACCTCTCCCTTCTTCTTCCTCTTCTTTTCCTAAATGACTATATAACATAACACGTAATAGTGTCTCTATATAACGTTAGCTTAATCTCATAATCCTTCGACTTATTCCCGAAGCTACTAGTCGAGCTATAGATAAATATATAGGAGGCGGCTCTCCGGGATCGAGAAGGTAAGGTTATCTTCCTTATCCTCGAATATATCTCGGCCCTATACTTACCTCTAATAAGTAATATTAATTATAAATATAATAGAGCTAAGGTATATCGATAGTACTTAAGTTTTACTTACTAAAATAATAGTAGTTATATTACACGAACCCTATTATACGGACTCTAGTCCCTACTTTACTCTATACCTATTAATAATCTCGAACTATCGCCTAGTAGATATATATTAATATTAGGTAGGGAGGGTTATTCGATACCTGAGATAAGCTTCTAGTAACCGTAAGTCCCCTTTATACTAGACTTTGGTATAGTAGGTATAAGGAAGAGGTAAATAGTATAGCTCCTAGTATAGATTATACTACGATATTAGAATAGTTATATATCTAATATATAATCTATTATACGCTAGCTCTACCTCGCTTAGGTAGTTAGTAGTAGTAGGGGTATAGTAAGGATCTCTAGTATATATTTAGAACTAGGGTAAGGGGCTACTTCGTAGAGATAATCACGGTACTTACTAATAAGACTAAGGAAGAATTCTAGACTTCCTTAAACTAAGGATAGATAGAACTCATCGGTAATAAGAAAGTTGAGAAGGAACCCCGTAAGCTAGTATTAAACTAGATAGATGATCCGACTACTTTATAATAAGCGAAGTAGATATTAGGTCTAATACCAAAATTCTGGATCCCTAGAGCTAGATTTTAAGGGCCTAATAATCTTAAAGAAGTAGAGGGAGGAAGAGACTACTTTATTACCTTTTATAGCTACTTACTTACTAATCTCATTTTCAATTATATATAAGATTTCTAGTATATAGACTTAGTATACTAGTTTGCCTCTTACCTTCTACTTAGAGCTTTCAATTATTGAAGGAGTTATATAAAGCAAGGGAAGTAATAAGAAGTATAGATTTCTTAGGCGATTATGAGGTACCCCTAAAGTATAACTAGCCCTCAGTTAATAAGGATTTCCGATAGCGAACTAATAACGACCCCTTATCTTCGTCCTACCTATTACCCTCTTTGAAATAAAGTATATATTAGTAATAGTGAGATTAGTCCTAAAGAAGATAACTGAGATAGTCGTCGATCGAGGTTCTAGATAGTAACTTTAGCTACTTAGTAGACTAATTATATACCCTCGACTAACGTAGTTATAGTAAGACGAAATAGAGCTTAGTATATAAGGAAGAAGGGTATTCATTAAGTATCGACACTAATACTATAATTGCGACCTAGCTCTCGATCTGCGAGAACTAATAAAGATTTATTAATAGTATATAGGCTAGTACGAGAGTTATGGGTAGTACGAGAATCCAGGCTAGTACGAGAATTAAGGCTAGTAGAAGTATATAAGCTAGTGGGAGTATATAGGCTCGTGCGAGACTTTGAGCTCCTACGAGCTCACGTGCTAGCACGAGAGTTATAGGTAGTATAAGAATCCAGGCTAGTACGAGAATTAAGGCTAGTGAGAGTATATGGGCTAGTAGGAGTATATAGGCTCGTACGAGACTTTGAGCTCCTATGAGCTCACGTGCTAGTACAAGAGTTATAGGTAGTACGAGAATTAGTACTAGTACGATTTTATATTCTAATTACAAAATAAGTAAGTTATCTCTCTATAATTATTCTTTTTTTCAGCTCAGGTATTATAGGTTAGGGCTCATTTTTTACGATAGATCTTACTCTAGAAGTAATTAGTAATTTATTAATCTCTTTCTCTTCTCTTAGTACTAGTACTATAGTATATATATTATCGCTAACTACTACGTTATAGCACCTCTCTAGGGTAAGGCTATAATCTCTCATCGTTATTAAATACATACTTTTCCGAATATACTTAGTTACTACTCGCTTTACCTTAGAAGGGTCACTATATAATATAGAGCGCTCCTAGTCTTAGAGGCCTCCCTTCTAATATACCTAGAAGACTATTTAGTACCTAGGGAGGTCTATATCTTCTTTACTAAGATATGTAATAACCTATATTATTCTTTAGTTTTCCGAAAAGTATAATCTAGAGAATAGGGATAAATATATATATTCTCGCTAGCTTATGAAGTAAGTACTAGTACTATCTATTCCTAGCTCGACGAATTCTCGCTAGCTTATAAAGTAGGGACTAGTATTATCTATTCCTAGCTTAATAGAGGCGGGGGTATTAGGCGGTCTCTCTATACTCGTTCCTATACTAAAGGCTCGGCTATTAGGGCTTAGGGTAGTACTAGCCTAGACTCGGTATTATAGGGAGATGCCCTATCGCTTTCTATAGTTATATTAACTTCCGGGTTTCGAGATAGTCGCCCTCGTAAGGCCTTAGCTATAGTACCGGGTAAGTGTCTACTAAAGAATATGAAGTATATTAACCTCTAAATAAAGAATAATATGATTCCCTTCCTTCTCGTATTAGTAGTATTATAGAGAATATCTAAGAAGAGGTAATTCCGCTTATACTTATAGGTAGTCTAAAAGAACTAACTATATTATTATAGAAGGGGTTTACTAGGTCTATCTACTACTACCGGGGGCTTAATATACTATTAGTCCTTTTCGACGACTACTATACATATTCTTATTATCTATTCTATATATTCCTCAAAGAGCTACTAATTATAGGTATATAACTCAGGAGGGTTATACTTTAGGAAGAAGTTACGAGCCTCGACTTTATACGGATTATTAGCCTTTAGCTACCTAATAACTTCTAAATCAAAGCCTAGCTAATCGGCTAAGAGGGTAAACCGGTACTAAGTTATAGGATTAGGCTCTTCGATAATTAGCTTAAGCTAATCCTTCTCCTTCTTTAGGTATTCTCCGATTATCCGGGGAAAATGTCATAGTATAAAGAGATAGAGCTACTAGTAGCTAAATTCGATCTAATCCGTTATACTCCCTTTATACATATTAAATACTATTTCGGTGTCTTATATAATAACTATACTAGGAGTCTAGTTTATGCCAGAGAACTACTACTCTATTATATCATATAATAATCCCTTAAAAGGCCGCTTAATTAAAGCTTAGATAATCTTTATATATAAACTCAGTAACTTCAGGTCTTCAAAGAGCGTATATAGCGAGGGGATAAGATAAGCTATTCTTGGAATATTATTCTAGATTAATCTCTACTCTTCCTCTCCTCTTATCTCAGGAAAGAGCTTACCTAAGTCGAAGGGTATTTTAAGCTAGCTTAAGTCGTCTCCCGATACTTATAGAACTCTTAGTTATAAAGTTTTAATAGTAAATCGGTCGGTCTTATATATAAGATCCGTATCTCTACCTAGGATAAAAGACTATATCTACTAGATATAGTTAAGATAATATAGGACCTCTTACTTAAAAGATTAGTCTAGATAATTATATTAGGGATCACTTAATAGACGTCATTAAATCATATAACTAGAACTTCTTATATATTACTAAGTGAGAATCCTAGCCTTACCTAGAGACTACGAATAACTAGTAAAGTATTAAAAGCTTCCTTATACCTTTCTCTTATTAGAAGCTAGCCTAGAGCTTTCTACTTACCTTTGGATAAATACGCCCGCTATTACCTTATAGCGAAGGGCTTATTTCGATATTAGTAGTCTCGGATCTTTCTATAGATTTCGCTATTAGTAAAATTAAACGAGTTAGAGTACTCCTCACTTAAGGTAACTTTAGCCTCTAGACTTATTACTAGATAGGAATAATATTAGATATTCTAAAATAACTATAGAGGGTTTTAAGGTTAAACCTAATAGGTATAAATCTACTATTTACTATTCTTCTTTTAGTATCAAGATTTCTAGAGTAGCTAGGATCCGATATTAGTTATAGAGGTACTCGAGTATATAATTTAGAGGTAATATTAACTTAAGAGGTATATCTTATATACTATTAAGAAGATCTTTAAGTATCTTACTTAAATATTAGAGTATAACTTTCAGGTCTTACTCGGTAATAATTATAAGTACATAATTAGATAGTAATAGCCAAAGATAGCCTTATCTTATAAAGATTCTCTTTAGCTTTTCAATATTCTTCTTATTAATATCTCTCGAGTACTCGGGCTTAAAGTTTAGTCTTCTTAGACTAATATAAGCTATCCCTCGAAAATTCTCTTCTCAATCTTCGGTAAGCTTCCTCTTTAGCTTAGTAACTTAATACTAGGTATTATATCGTATATTCATTATTTTAATATAGATAATAGAGAGAGAGAAAGACGAAGAAGGCAATAAATAAAGAAGAGAGAGAAGTATAGAATAGACTTTGAACTAATAAATACATCTAGTTTTACTACTTTTATAGTATTAGAGAGGCGATTATATAATTCTAGCTTATGAGCTCTATTTTAGATATCTATTTTCTATTACCTAGTATTAGAAAAGTATCTAGTAATATTCTTAATACCCTTAGCTAGAACTATTATTAATATAGGCGCTATTTCTAGCCTCTTATCTCATCTTCTCAAGTAACTCTAGTTTCGGCGTAGGTGATTAGATAGTAGAGTCTTCTCTCTACTCTTAAGTAATAGCTCTAATTTCTACTATTCTATTTTCCTTATATAATAAGAACCGTTATCTATCTATACTAGATTATAAGAAGTTAAGACCCTCTCCGAGATAATCTCGAGGGCTCTTGAACTCCTTAAGCTAGCTCTAGTTTATGAAAGCCTTAAATAGATAGCCTGTTTTCATACCTCTTATAACTAACTTTATTCCCTTTCTATGTATTATAATAAGTATAGTATACTAACTAGAGAGATTAGACTCGACTATAACGTAGTTTCTGGGCAAAATTCGGCTAGAGAAGTAAGGGGATATAACCCTTTAAGCTATTATATCACTAAAGAGGAACCGATATAATAACCTTTAAAGCTCTATATAGTAGAAGAGGATATAGTATAAAGAGTAATCTAACTCAAGTAACAATACTAGTGAGGTTATCTATAATATACTCTTACCTCGACTACTACTAAAGCTTAATATACCCGAATCTCTTTTTATACTATAAGAAATATATAACCTAGAAGAGTTACTACTATATAACTCCTTACTTCTAAGAAGAGTATTACCTTAGTAATATTATACTAAGGTATATTACTATGAATTAGGGGTATTAGTAGTTATTATATATAAGAACCTAGCTATATTTGAGCTTTTCGTAGTGAAATATATAGTTAGTTCAGAGGTTAATAACTAAGCTTAAACTCTCTATCTAGTTAGAGATAAGAATTTCCTTATTAGCTATAAAATATTTATATATAGTAATACTATCTTTACTATTTCCGAATATATAGCTATCTCTCTAATAGATCTTAATAGATTTACTATATCACTAAACGAGATTCAGGTAGCGATAATTATATATAAAGTAAGCTATTACTATTAAAACTCTTTAGGCTTTAATATTGAAGTAGTAGGTACTAATAGGACTTGATTTCCTTACCTCTCGAGATATGATATATAGAGATATTATATATTCTATTATACTTCTATCTCTTTATAGAGATATTAAAATCAGTAAAGCCTCGGCCTAAGGACTACTTACTCTACTAATCTATTATCTAAGCTAATCCTGAAGGCTATATTAATATTAGTCTACGAAGTCACGGGCTACGTAAAGATACCGAAGTATTAGGCTTTATAATACTCTAACTTATAGAATAGGGTAACTACCCTTATAGAAGACTAGCCTTAGAGTATCCCGATAAGTAGTCTTAATAAATAGACAAGTTTCTATATTTAATAGTATCGAGTTTAGCTAAAGAACTTCTATTAGTAAGTTACTTGAATCCTTACTTTCTATATATTCTAATTACCCTAGTATACTTTCTTAGATAACTCACTATATAAGGAGGAGCTTATAAGCTTAGTTAGTTATACTTAGATATCCTTGTATATCCTATTCTATCTTAAAGGGCTATAATAGCATATCTGAAATCTAGAGAAGACATTTTAGTAGTATTAACTTAACTATATATAGGAATAGAAAAGATTCGTCCTAAATACGCTACTACTAAGAACTATAGACTTTAAATGGATTTAGAGTATAGGAATAAACTATATAAAGTAAGAAATATCCTAGTAGTAGAGGTTAAAGGGCTTTAGTAGAGGAGGATATATATTATCAAAATAATACCTCTAAGACTAGGGGCGATAGAAATAATACAAAGGTTATTAGTAACTTAGTCTTTATATATTAGCTTAAGAATTAGAAAATAACTTCTTATAACTAATATTAGGGAAACGAGCTTATAAATATAGGGCTAGGCTCGTTTAAAAGGACAAAGAGAGGATTATCTCTAGGGTATAATTAAGATCTCTTAACTAAGATCTATATTAGACGCTTTATCGAAAATTACTAGGCTCTATAATAGCGGTATAAGGATTACTACTCTCTATAAAGTAAGGGCGATAAGGTACTATAATATTAGTATATTACTAGAAGTAGCTACTCGCTCTACTTATCTTCTAGTAGATAGTAAACTACCTTAAGAATATTGAAAAAGTCTAGGGCGGATTCCTTAATAGGATTATAAAGGAGTAATAAAGAGTCAATAAGGTTACTATAAAGGTTATAGAACTCAGGGCCCTAGGAGTATTAACCTTAGATACTATATTTCTTTATAGCTAGGTTCTAGGAGGGACTATTTTCAAAGATTTCAGCCCCTAAGAATACGAGGTTATATAGAATAATATTCGAGGGTTTAAAGGTATTATTCCTTCTCTATTTATATTCTTTAAGGATATTAAATTCTTAGAAGCTTATATTAATAGTATAAAGTAGTTAGTTATAGTCTCTCTAGATTAAACGGTTCTTACTATATTAAATGATTTATTCTTAAGCTAGAAAGAAACCAAGTAGATCTAGATTACTGAAATAACCTTCTAGTCTAAAAAGGGAAGCTTAGAGACTTATAGGATACTCGGTATTCTATAATTACTCGCTTTTAGTATATATAAGTACTCGGACTTCCCTAAATATCTTATTAAGAAGAATCTGAAAACGATACTAAGAGCTAAGGCTAATTAAGACGTGCTCTAATAGTTTACTTCTCTGGCTAAACGACTAGGCTTTAACTCTCCTAATATTAGGGCTCTAAAGTAGCTCCTAATTCCTCTTATTATTTAAGATACCTAGTAATTTGTATATACGATAATTAAATAGTAGAACAGGAACCCTATTTACTTAGATTAATTACTCCTTTATAGAAAGGAACTTTATTAGAAAGTAGTAAAACCTATAAGAATAATATAATTTATTACCGGAGCTAATAGCTTCTCTTTAGGGGGTTTGGAAAGTATGAACGATAACTTAAATCTAGTATTAGAGGGATAATAATAGAGAGCGAAATATACTATATATAGGGTACTTTAAATATTAACTAGTATTTAACTATATATAGCGAGAAAGGCTGAAATTAAGACAAGTGATTAGTTAGACTACCCTGAGATTCTAGCTAGTTCGTTAATAAAACCCTATAAATAAGTAATAATTAATATTTATTTCTACCTATAGGTTATAAGTAGATTTTCAAATAGGTTTTTGCGACATATAATAAAAGATTTTATTCTCTCGGTTATCACGTATTATAATCAAGACCTACTAGGTTAAGTGATTAATAGGTATTAATATAGCTTATATTCTAAGGGATAAGTAATACTTATTATAGCTATAGATTCTTACTATATTCCAAACTTCCTACGCTCTAGTAAAAGAACTAGAGTAGGGGGGGGGCTAAATTTCGTCCTCTAGTTATAGTGTCTTTATTCTAATTAGTGAGCCTCTAGTTTTACTATTATCCGCTTAGTGAGTCTCTTATCTTAACTAAACCTCTTCTTTTAGCGACCTTCTTATTTTAGCGCCTTTTAGTTCATAGCCCTTTAGTTTCTAGCTTATTAGAGAATCTACTCTTTTAGTATTCTAAAAAAACGATCCTTTTCAAATATTATAAGTATTAGCGAAAAGCCTAGATTTTATCACAAGAATTACCTAGTATTTCTCTTATATAAGATCCTAATAAAAATCTTTAATACTAATATTATATCACGAATATAAGAAGTAGTATCTATAAGATATAAGTATATATTAGACAAGTTCTATAGCTTATTAATCCCTATTAACCCTATTTTATCCTTTAATACCGACGAAATAGCGGAATCCTATATCTTTCGTCTTACTAATCTAGTTAACCTAATATGATCTTATATTCTATCTACTAATATTCTTTCTTAGGTTATTATTCTGATATTATTATAATATATAGTAAGGCTCTTTCTAGGCTAGTAATTTTCAATTTAAGTATCTAATCTTATTAGATATACCGACTTTCGGGGAATATTGAAAATCGGGTTTAGATCTAAGTTTAATAAGGTTTACTAGCTAAATACGCTAAGTAAGGTAGGGCTTGAACTAATAACTACCGAGAAATAGTCTTAGAACTATACTAGGTTTACTATATCTCGGAAAATAGAAGCGAATCTAGTATAGAGTTATATAAACCTACTCTATAAGCTTACTCACCTTTATAAAACCTATAATACTATACTACAAAATTCCTATATACCCTTAGGGATTAGTAAAGGATTCATATTCTAGAACTATACTAATCTCGTCGCCTAGTTAAGCTTATCTAATAAGGCTAGTCTCGTTACACTTCTTCCTGATGTATTTTACTAGGGCGAAGCGGAAGACTACTATAATTCTATATCTATAGTACTAGAAAGGGCTTTACTTACGAAGCTACTAAAGGAATCCTATAGTACTAATAGTCTAAGAGAATAGCTCCCTAATATCGACTTTATATCTAATATAACCCCTTCGCTATCTACTTATATAGACTCTAGTATAAGTGATCCTAATACTACGAGATCTAAATCTAATATAAAAGCATATAACGTGGTTTATTAGGACCCTGCATATATTAGGACCCTGCGCAAAAAATTTCTATATAAAAAACGTCTATACTACCCTAGATAACTTCCTTAATTATTAATAAAATTATTTAAAATTTAAAATTTGAATTATTTATAATATAAAGAAATTTCTTATAATTTAAATTATTGAAAATTATTAATTACTTATTATATAATTAAAATTACGCTAATTTTAATCCTTGTAATTTACCTTTTTATTAGTAACTTTTTATTTATTAATAGAATTTATTTTTAACTGAAAATATAAAATATTTATATATTGAATTTATTAAAAAAAAATTATTTAAGCTTTTTATTAATAATTAAAGAAGTTATTTAGGGTAGTACGGACGTTTTTTGTATAGAAATTTTTTGCGTAGGGTCCTAATATACGCAGGGTCCTAATAAACCACGTTATCTCTAATAAATATCAAGAAACCCTTACCGGCGGTATTCTCCTAGAAATTTTGAAGGCTAATACTAAAACCAGGATCCTACCTAAGTCTTTCAGCCCTCTTCCGACGATTAATAAAGGTGATATTAGAATATATAGGTAAGGTGAGTCGGGGAAATTACGAGTTAGTAAGTGAGATAAATCTAGCTAGTGATCAGAAAACTAATAGAAATTACTTTAGATCTTGTAGTATTAAAGGCGCTAGCGGAGGACGTACAAAAGCTAGGAAAGGACTTCTACTTATTCTTATTAGGAATCCAAAGTTTTATAGTTATTCTCCCTAGATATATGATACCGGAGGTTAAATACCCCGGTTTTACTATTACTTTTAGGAGAGATAAGGAATAGCTAATAAGGCCTAGCTATAGTTGAAGTTAGATTTCTAAGGTAGCTTAGTAGGGTTACTTCCCTTTTAATATCACTATACCCCAAAATAGACTAGTTCAATTAAGGTCTTATAGTCTTCTATCTTTAAGTCCTTTTTTTTTTTACTCCGCCGTAAGCTACGAATCCTAGCTCATAACATGTATCTTAACATAATACCTAACTTAGTAGTTATTAATACTACTACTAAGTAGGATTTGCTATATAATATCTGGGCTCAGACTCTAACTCCTGTGATTAGGACTAGGAACCATAGCGTCTAAGCTATATACACGGGAATACTATCTACTTAACCGGACTACTATAACCTAGTCCGCTCTATTACCCCTTTATAGAGGAGTATAGCTATGTCTATACCGGGCTGGTTCTTATACAAGTCTCAGGGTATTCAGTCACTATACCCTGTATGTTTTTTCAGCTACGAAGGTTTAGAGTTAGTAACTCGGTACATGCGCCTATAGAGGTAACCGAATAGACCAACTAGTCTGGCCAAGATCTGCCGCAGAGGAAATCAAGTAACGTCCGTCCCTACGTAACGAGAAACCCGCCGTGCCGAGAAAAACGATAGGCACTTTGACTTTAAACATCTATAACTTTTTACACATATTAATGTCTCTAATTTTTTTGTATAAGTCATATTCTATAGCTATTCCTAAATACTCAAGACCTCTCTTATTAAAAATTTGCATTTGCGTTGTCGCCCTCACTCGTAATTCGCAAAGAGTCTATCTTTATAGCGTAACAGAGTTCCTTTACTATAGCACCACCATTGCGCTCTTGCCACTTCTAATTCGCATACAACCGTTCTACCTAAGCCCTAAAAGTCTTCCGCAGTGCTAGAGAAACACTATCAGCCTTATGGCGGGTGTAGCACGCAAATTCATGCAGGATCGCCACACGGGTCGGTACTCATTGTCAAACCGACCAATGAAAAGCACGCCGGCAAAACGCCAAGCTTTTATGCTTACATAATGCCATTTCTACGGATTCTGCCGCGAAAGGCGGTGTGAGCGTGCTTGGAGCAGGTACCTCCGAACCTTTTTCGATTACGGTACACCGCATACGTTTAAACTGTGGCGTTCTTCTCGAACCTTCCATGGCTGCCACGTTGCTGCAGGCCTCACCCTCATTCATTCACGCCTCTAATCTTTGATCGAAAATTGGGCTGAAAAATTCCTCTACTTGGTTCTGTTTTTGATCTTGCTGAGGGTCCTATGGGCAACCCTGGCAAGCTGTTAGCCCAAAATCCAAAAAGTACTTTGGTCAACTCACTCCAGAAGATGTTCGGCAGTATGGCCCGATTTAGGTGGCAGACCCCATGGTCCATATTGCACCACATTCTCCACCGGACTTTGCGGTGTATCTGTACTTGTGTGTTTAGGAATGCCGGGTCTAACCCAGAGTTTAGGAGTACTATGGAGTTCACTAAAACATGTGAAGTTCTGTGTACCTCCACCAGACCAGGGATCCTCAATTGCAAACCAGTGCTGCTCATTGACCTCCAGGAACATCCATTTGAGAACTGGGCCTCCAGCTTCAAGCAGTATGCAAAGACTCCATCCTGTGTAATGGGGTTTTGGGTTAAGTGAGTGCCAGATCGCACGAGCACAAGCTTCATGCCCGTTTGCAATTGCTTGGTGAAGGGCATAGACATTTGGCCCATCAGCTCCAGCCGCGACGACTTGAGCTTGCCATGTTAGCAGCATCTGCAGGCATTCTATGCGGCCAAAAATAGCTGCGAAGTGAGTCGGTAAAAGACACAAAGCTCCAGCCGGATGATTCAAGTTTGAACCGCCTGCTTCGAGTCTCTTCAGACAAGCCTTAATGCCTTCGCGACAGGCCACATGGATTGGAGCGAGACCATCTTTATCGGTTAGGTTAGGATGAGCACCACGCTCGAGTAAGCTCTGAGTGATTTCACCCGTATAATCACTACACGCCGCATGCCAGAGTGGGGTTCGGTCTTGGTCATCCCTTGCATTAACGGAGTATGGGCGAGTATTGAATTCGAGCAAACCATGAACAGCAGTCAGATTTCCCATAGCAGCTGCTCGATGAATAGGTTCTTCTCCAAGTCTATTTACCATTGGTCCAGAGTACAGAGGAGGGACGAAAGATTCCCAAAATTCTTGCGTTGCAGCGTACGCAGCTGCAAAGTGTATTGGGTAGTCTTCGTTCTTGATGGTTGGATAAAAGTTTTCGTTTATTTCATCGGTTGAAATTTCTTTGTCAGCTGCGTAAAAATAACCCCAGATCCAGCTAACAATTCCTGGACGAGGAAGAAGAAAAGCTAGATGTAGAGTTGTAAGACGGTTTTCGGACAGACCGATGACATTGATACCTGAGTCGAGAAGTGAGCGGAAGATTTTTGTATTGTCCCCAATAACAGCCCAATGAATGGGGCCGAGTTGGAGGAACGAGTCAGATCTACCCTCTAGGATCCTTGAGGCATCGAGGTAGCTCCGGTGTTCGTGCTCATCATCTCCACAGAGAATCTGCGCAAGCCTGCGTGTTTCGGTATCACCTGCAGGCAACGCATTCAAGCAGTAATGCTGAAGGTTTCCTAGCGCAGTAGGACCGGTATTTTTTGAGTTTGGCCTTATCCGTATCTTGGAGCCGAAAGATATGCGAGGAAACACGCTGATTTCAATGTCATCGAAAACACAAATATCTCCCATAAAGGCGCCCACTTCGTATTGCCAAGTCTTCCAGATCACCTCCATCCTTGTGAACAAGTTATATCGAGGATGATGGTTCAAGGAACGCATCTGAGTTTTCGATTCTTCCTCGGGAAGTGTTGACAGTGGTATGATCTGTCCATAACCCTCTCGATGAGTGTCGTAATCCCCATCATATCGTTTATCCGACAAGACGTGCAAAGCTATATCCAGCCTACCCTTCCGGTTTCGCTCGGTGACGACAATCCAAGTTGACACGTCGGCACCGTGGATGTCTTGTGTCGAGAGGCTGTTATAGTTGATCTTTCCCGACTCAGCTTCCCGCATTGCCCATGAGAATGCACTTTCGGGATTCAAGAAAGAGTCGAAATTCATGATCTGGCACCAACTACGGCAAGAGCGCTCGCTAGGAGCATGCATTCCTATGGCCACATCCACCGTTCTGAGCTCGGAAGATTCTCTAATTTCAAGTCGAAGGATGCCGCAGGGCAGTCCGAAAGTTAATTCTCGAGTCTGGAAAGCCTCCGTTGATTCGGACCAGCCATACTTCGGCCATACATCTTTGACTTTCCAGTCAGTAGTCAGACGATGCCTACCCATGCCGCCCGGGAGGTGGAGTTGAGAGCTATCTTTAGCGGCCACGATCCGGATCGTGCGCATATCTGACCATGGATCCTGCTTCACGAAGACGGTCTCATTTATGCCATCCTCCAGAAGACTGGTATCGGGGGCGGTGAATGACTTGATATCAGGCCGCACACGAGCGAATTGGTCACCCATCCCCCATATTCTTTTGAGAAAGATGACGGGAGACTCTCTACGCCCCTGTCGGAGCCTCTCGCAGCTCAATACAACACGGAAATCGGCCCCATCAACGACTTCATTGCGGGCAATGGGTAGAAGAAGAAAGTCAACCTTGAGGCCTTTGCTTGTAACTGCAGCCGGACTGCGTGCAAGGCTCAAGGGCATGGCAGTCTCGATGTCATCGTTGTTCCGAAATCTGACAGGCGAGTCCGCTAACAGGCCGCTGAAACCGCTGCGTTGCCACTGGTCGCCAACAGCGCACGCAGGCTGTGGCTCAGAATGCCATGCAAAAAGCGATTGGTCTTCTTCTCTATTGAGAATCGCTTCCTGCAACCTAATAAATGATCGCTTTCCCTCACCATAAAGGAGCGGCATATTGACGTCGAAAATTCCCAGGAGACAATACGCAACATCCTCTTCTCGTGTAGTTTGGCGGTGAGCAGCCCAATGCATTCGCGCAGCAATGCTCATATCCTGGGGGCTTACTTGACCATATAATACATCCAGTTGCACTCCAGTTATATCGCTCAGAAGCCTGGTAAAGGAGACATCGCCAGTTTTGGCTCCAAGGTAGGTCCAGTCGCTGGCAAAAATCACGACATCTTGCGATGCAATTAGCTCTTGAAGTGTCCAACCACGAGTGAACCAGCGACTGCGACGAAACTTGGAGTTCGCTTCAAATGGTGACTCAATCGCAGCTCCTGGAACATCGGACAAATAAACATAGCAGACATCGGCTCCGGCGTACCATCGGTACATCGAGTTGATCGCTTCAGAGAGCTCTGCACTACTCGTTTTATCGATACAGCAGGTATCAACCCAAAGATACTGGTACTGATTTCGAAGAGCGAGTTTAGTGCTTCCGAGTATTTTCTTGAGGCCATTCAATTTATCGCCCCCTAGAGACCTGGTAGGCTGCTCGCTGAGAGCTAACCATGATGCGTCCTGGATAACAGAGTCCTGGAGGTCCTTCAGAAGGACCTCACCATCGGACCAGGTATGAGATAGAATCGCATAGGATGGGACGTCAGTGCCGTAAACTTCAATGAATTGGACCTTTTGGGTGCTGAGGAGCCTCATCCTGCTTCCTTTTGAAGAGAGGCGGGGTGAAAATTTCGAAGCTCAGCAAACCATCACCATATCTGGAGCACAACCAGTTTATCTGCCATTCAATCATACCCATTCCATCGATCTATATGGTGCTGTGCTGCATCAGCTCGGCGGCTGGCCAAACATCTGACTTTTCTGGGTTCTCAGGTGCGGCTGAGGGTGTCCGTGGCGGGTCCCTGTAAAATATAACTGACCCCTGGATAGAAAGGCGCGATGTCTGGATGAGGAATTCTTAAGTTTCCCGATGAATTTCGTCGAACACAAGCGAAAGGGAAGGGGTGTTTGTGGTCTTAGGGATGAGTTCTGGCTGACACAAAAAGACGAAACTATTACCCCAGAATAGTAAATTAGGTTGAAGGGGGCTCTGCGCCAAGGTCTGAAAGTGCGGGATTTTACCCTGGAACGACTAAGCATGTAGAAAGTAGACACGTGGAAACTTGTAGTTAACGTATTGGTTCCTATTCCACCGGATGCTTAGCAAATGATTACATAAGTGAAGCTGTGAGGTAATCACGTGCCATGCGGTTTCGCCTGATTGAAGTACCAACGCGGGTGGCGATCTAACATGAATTTGCATGTTGTAGCAGGCATAACGCTGATGAAAGATCCTAGCTTATAAATAAGGTTTTAGACTTTAGACACAACTCTTTTTATATGTCAGGGAAAAATAAAAACTAAGTAATCGAGCTGTGCTTAAGGAACTCTATTATGTTATTAAAGGAGACTGCCTGTAGATCAGGCGCGAGGGCGACGACACGAACGTAATTCGTTAATGGGAAGGGCTTAGAGTATTCAAGTGTAACTACGGAATATGACATATATAATATTATAAGGGATATCGATGTGTGTACAGAGTTTATGTTGCTTAAAGTCAAAGTACCTCTCATTTTTCTCGGCACGGCGGGTTTCTCGCTACGTAGGGACGGACGTTATAAAGGCAGCCTCTCCCTCCTCTCATCTCTTCTCCTCTCTCTCTTCTCGCTCACTTCACCGCAAGCACATTATTCTGCCTCCCTACGTCACGAGATATCATACCTGAGATTTCTACTACTAGAACCTAGGATACTTCAAGTCTAAGTGCCTATAATAGCCTATCTACTACTCAGGGAGGATTATTGGGACATCCGAAAAGAACTTACCCTTAACGAGCCTACCGACTAAAGTCTGTGTTTTTAGGGCATTTCGCTAAGAAACGAACCCCATAACTATTTTGAATGCTTTTATTTTATATTCGGAATTTGATTTGAACGCCTTCTAAACTCAATCTGGCTTCTTTTATCGTGTGCGCTTGAATTATATAAGGCCTTAATTTGTAGTTGTTGAGAAATTGTGAAGTGAAGTAGGCGACTTTGGTTTTGCGATCCCTGAAAATATCGCTAAAAACACGGACTTTAGTCGGCAGGCTCGTAACTATCTCGAGCCTGCTCCCAAAACAAAGGGAAGCCCTCTTAGTCTAATATAGCTAAGTTTAGAGAATAGTACACGCGATCACTAAGGTATTCGAGGTATACCCAAAGGCCCTCTATCCTTATTTAGTAGGTAATCGCCTAATAATATATAGAAACATCGGCGTATAACGAGTCAGAGACTCCTCCCCTTCCTAACCCCGAAGCTACTAGTGAACCGAATAAACCTACTAATCCGGTTATCCCCGGACTATAGTAGGACGTCGAAGACAAGCGCTAGGTTAATAATAATAGTTATCTAATTTCTTAGCTCGAGCTAGAAAGCTAGCTTGACTCTTACCCTATTATATCTTTATAGGTTAAGATTAACTAATATAGTAATCACGGAATAAAAGGGGATGTATTAGATAAGCTAGTACCCCGCTTTCAATTTATACCTTCTAAAGGATATAATAGAGAGCTTGTGACTATATAGGCTTATACTAGTGAAGGAGCTACTTATAAAAGCGCTATAATCGATTATATAAATAGTATAACTAAGAATATAGCTTATCTCTAATAATACTCTAGGACGACTACTATACCGCCTATACCCGGAGTTAAAGAGTAGGTAATAATAGATATGAGATAGGGTTCTCTAGGTAATCTTAAACGTTAGTAGGAAGAGTTCGACCCTTATAACGCCTCTAATATAGGCTACAGAGATTTAGGTCCTGAAAGCAGAAGTGAGTTTTAATTCGTACTATCCGTTCAGCTGCCGCCAGGTGCGCCCTGGTCCGTGCACACTAGTTTTCGCTTAATTCTGGCTAATTAAAGGGCTGGATTCCACCATCAAAACCATCAATTCTACCTTAATCTATGGAATACATCAAAACAACCACGATCTTTACATAAATATATATCACATTACTTACACCTATATATCGAATCATGCCTTGTGCTTTCCCTGCCTTGATTCGATGCGATTTGAGCTAGTGCGACTCGCTTTTTAGGCCGATCTGTAAATCGGAGCCCCTAATAGCACACACACCTCCCTTTTTTACCAAGCTTTACTAGCTCATGCTCCCTAGGGGGCACATTACCTGCTCCCTAGCTAATATGTGATATTCTTCTCTTTAGATAGACCTCACTAGCCCTAGATTTAGCTACCAGAGCACTAATCAACTGCCTTCTAAAGTCTTGCTAGCTCCTAAAGCTTACTTGCCTAGGCTCTGGAATATCGCTATATAAAGCAAGTAAATAGCAATTAATTAGAACCGTACGAAGTAGCTAGTGCTCAAGTGCTTAGTGCCCCCCTCGTCTCACGTGCCGTAAACTAGCGTTCTAAATAGTCAAGTGATTAAACTCGTTAACTGCTCCCATGTGATAGTTATATCTATCCGTAATTACAGGAATCGAGAGTGTCTTTATAGCCTAATTACTAAAGGGTATTCGTGTAGTCTTTGCTTTAGAAGAAGTCTCCTTAGGCCTCTTCCTTAGCCGTAAAACACGCTCGTCACCTGATATAAAGGAAGACATTATTAAAATAAAAGCTTGATCCTTTTACCCCATATGACACACTTCTCTATTAGACGTATACCTAGAATAGGTCTCTCCCCAGGGGATTACATCCTTTCTATCTGATTTCTAAAGGTTAAGAAGCTCCTGAATAACCCCACTATTTGTCCTATAAGTCCTAGTAATCGCGACTCCTTAGGAGCGAGTATATTAGACAAAACGAGTAGAAACAAAGAGATTATTAAGGTATACGTGATAGCCAGAGCCCTTAGGAGGCTCAGGTAACCTTTGAATTAAGTATAGGACTACTACTTGTGTCTTATTTCCTCCGTTTCTAGCCTTAATTGTCCCACTAAGCGCTCGTGGAGTATGTACTCCCACAGGGCTATTTTTTTGACTAGGAATATACTAGTTCTATACGAGTAAGAACCCCCTCTAGGCTACCCCCTAGACCTTATATCCTATAGGTATAGGCTTGTTTGGAATAGTGGTTATTTCTTTAGATCGACCTTTAAATTATACGATTATCTCATCGATTACTAAGTCCCGTCCCGGCTTCCAAATACCCAAATTAACCTCCTAAATATGTGAACTTAAGGGCTCGACTTAAAGTGCTATATATTAGCTAATATTAAGGTAAGAAACTATCTATTTTACTTACTTTCGTATATAGTCCTTTAATATTCTCTTTATATATTCTCATACGTATATATAACTCCTAGAAGCGGTTCCTGCTCATATAGCTTATAATCGGGTAATTAGGAGTAAAGTCCTTCGTATTCCAGTAATCGGAGATCTCGTTACATATATATAAGGTTATATATATACGAATAGCTAAGTAGAGATAAATCTCTCTAGAGTAAGTAGGGTAATAGTTATTTGCTCGTATATAAGGGCAGGAATCATCTTGAGGTTCTCGCAGATACTAATTCGTCTTCTCGACTATTAAATCGATGATTTCAGGTGTATAATACATAGTAAATAATATAATAGGATCATCGGGAGAGGTGTTCTCTAGTAAGGTGATTTCCTAATCCTAATTAGGTAATTACATAGGCTTAAACGTAGCCCCTTACTTATATATCGGATCCTCGTTCGGCTAAAGGGTTCCTTTATTAGTAGAATCGAATACAGTGTCTTCTAGCATCGTGGTTATAGTATAATTAATAATTTAATTAATTTGTTTACATGTAAATACAGATTCAGGTTTTGGTGTTCCTCCGGAATAATCGTTTTTCCGCTTCCGGTTCGGGCGCACCTGGCGGCAGCTGAACGGATAGACTACCTTAGCTAACTAGAATTAGGCCCTCCTCTCAATACTTCTAAGAAGCTCAAATCTCATAGGGCCGAAATTACTAATAGAAAATAGTAGATGACTATCTCTATTCAGGATATAAAATATACTATTAAATATATCGAGGGTACTATTAAGTAAATCGGAAAACTAGATAGCCTTTTTAAGAGACTTGGATCTAATAGCCTACTTATAGAGGAGAAGAAAATCTTTAATATAAGTCTTGAAGCTAATAATTTACTATAGGATATAATCCAAATTTTGGAAAATCATAGGGTTAGTATATAAAATAAAGGAAGTAAAGATAGTGAGGATAATGAGTTTTAATAATAAGTTTTTTATATACTCTCTTTTCAATATTATAAATATATAATAAAGAGAAAATTTCAATAGGTAATAGTTTATAAGCTATTTCGCTTAGTAAGAAGAATTAATAATGACTTAAATCAAAGTTTACGAGTACTATACTATGTCCTCCAAGGCTTATATAAAGATAGTAAACCGAGATTCTATAGTCTCTATAGAAAAAGCTTATCCCTATACTATAGGTATTCCTAGACTAAATTAAGTATATTAATAATTTATTAAAGGGTAATTAGGCTAGAGAGGTATAATAATACCCTAGGAAAAGTTAGCTCGTTAATATTATAGACACGTGATTAGACCTATATTCTTTAATACTAGCCTAATATATCTAATCTCCCCTTCTTAAGTTATAGTCTATAGAGCTAGAAGGATTTTACTAATTTATAGAGTCCCTTAATTCAGATAACTACTTTCCAAATTTTATTTAAGTATAGCCTAGTAAAATTTGGACATACTTACTAGAAATTCCGGATAGGGCATTTGTCTCATAGAAGCTATAAACTACTCCTTATATACTACTTATAGCACCCTTCTTATAAGTCTAACTAATATATTCGCTAACCTCACATTAATCGCTTTATTATAATTAAGTAATTATAAAGGGAGATTAGTATAGGAGATTATATTAGATCATATATAGAGATATAGAAGTTTTATTAGTAAGGGTTTTATATATACTATTATCTATCCTTCTAGTTATCTAGCTTATCTCGAAAGTAATAATATTATAGAGGGTTAAGAATCCTTTTAGTATACTAAAAGAATTCTCTACTAAGGTATATAGGACTTCTAGATACCAACATTTACTATAAGATAGTATCCGGATACTAATTAGTCGAACTTTCATTAACTATATTACTAGTATATAACTTAAGTCTAAAAATTAATATTTACTTATTAATATATTCTTAACTATAACTCTAATCTATATTAATACCTCTTTAGTATATTATTTACCCCGGTGAAGTATATTAAAACTATATAAATAGATATAGTTACCGTAAAGCAAAAAATTATAATATAGTTACTAAAGAATCTCCCCTCCTCTATAGTAATACTAGATAATAAATTTCTAGCTTTGGAATATAAAACTATATTATCACGTAGCTTTAATAATATTAAAGTATAGCTAATAGTACTAGATATATATTTATTTACTATAGGAATAAAAGGAATATATTTGAAAAGATACTAATAATAGTATATTTATACGACTAATCTTTTCTATTCTTCTCTTATCTTCTTAGGTTCAAGAATTATACTAGGAAAGTTAATATATTCCTCCTTACTATTAACTTAAGTATATACTATTATTACTTAACGAAACCCTAACTTTTTATAAAGGGGAATTCCTATAGGACTCGAAAAGAGAGTTATAGTAGTAAGTTTATTAGAAATAGCTTTCTTTATACCCTAATCACAAAGCGCTGCTCTAGTACCCCGCCTTATATAGCTAGGATATATAGCTAAAGTCATTAAATATAGTTAACTATTACTGAACTTCTTATCGAAATAGTCCTCTTTAGCTTTTCTAATAGTTTCCCGATATACTCATATTCGAGTTAAGTTAGTATCCCGGCGATCTAAAAGCTTTATTACTATATTTTATATTAATAAAGCTTCTTATCTACTTTCTATATAAAGCTATATACTTAGCTTTATATAAGACCCGGGAAGTTACTATTTAGCGAATATAATTAGTTTCATAATAGATAAGTCTTTATTAGATAATAACTCGGCTACTATAATATAGATAGTACCTTATTCTTAATTAGTAAAGTACTCGATATATCGTATATAAGTAAATTTCTTATAGTCCTCTAGGTATTTAAAAGTATAAGGAAATTAGTATAGATATTATAGATCCTAAAGTAGAGATACTAAAGCAATATTACTAATCGCTTTAATATCTAACTCTATAGCTCTTTATAGGGTTAGCTTAACTAGTATAATCGCCTTTAAATAGCTTATTCCTTAATAAAGAATATACTAAAATATTAGAGACATTAGAAATATACTAAGTAAGTCTCTTAAAGCCCAACTAATAGCCTATTTAACTAACGGGGCCTAGTAGTAGTAATTAGCTAGTAGTATTTACTTATATACTATTAGTATATTATATCTGGATTATACTACGTATATATACTATAAGCCCTAAGTAGTTGTTGGTATGGTTTCCCGGAGGTCATGTGATTTATGTCACATGACCTCGCTTCCTGCATATAGGAAATGGGACATGGGACATGGGACATGCGGGAAACAGGACATGCCAGACACTAGCACTAATTAGGCTTAGCGTATTTAGGGATTATATATTAGAACCTCGATATTATAATCCCTACTTATAGAATACAACCACTTCACCAACCAACGCAATTAGCATTCCACGACTACGTGACGGTACTACGCGTTACTAGTGAACCGACACTAATTAGTCTATATTTAGATTAGAAGAATCTCAGGATTTATCTATTTATATATATAGATCAGAGGAAGGTCCTACTATTAGCAAAGCATTTGGTAGCCTAAAACAGCAATATCTACTCCTAGTTGAAGAGGGGAACTAATATCAACTCCGGCAAAGCATTCGGTAGCCTAAGGAGAAGAGATTAGCTCTTACTAATCAGAAAGCGGTCAGCCCTTTGACCATTTAACTAAACTATCTAGTTTAACTATCCTTCAAAAATAACCTCGTTCGGTACTAAGACTACCTTCTTAGTAACCAACTTTCCACTTACACACTACTATAGACCCTCCTCCAGAACCATACGACCCTGAAGCCCTATGGACTCGCTCCTACTTCGATTTTACCGTTAAGTTAAGCCCCTTTAAGCTTCAGAACACCTCCGGAAAACTCGATATTTCGCTCCCTAAATTACTCTATCACGGACGAAATTTTTGCGACTAAGATATTTACGAACCACTAACACCTTTCTACGAACCTACTATGAACTACCCCACCTTTGAACTATTCCCCTATCGAAACCACACATATTCTAAAGGGTTAATATGGACGAAGACAAGTAGAAGGAGAAGATTAAGAAATGGGAGAATAGGATTAACCCGGTGACTACGACAAAGGAGGATCTTTAGGAGTATCTAGACACTAAGTTATACTAGTACTCTATAGATAGAACTATAGATAATAACCTATGGGATCTATTTAAGGATAACTTCAAAAGCTTCGACCTTCTAGCCTTTAATTAATATAACCACACCGAATTATAGCGCCTTCGATCCTATCTTCGGTATAGTGGCGTTTCTATTAACTAGAATACAAACCGCCTTACTATAGCCTAATCCTTACTCAACGTCGTTAATAAGGAGATAAAGCATATATAGAATGAAGACGATATTACGTAATTCGGTCTAGTGAGAGTAGATCTCAAGAATAGGCCTATTACTTTGGTTTTCGTAACTTTAGAAGGAGCTAGACGCTCTAATATACCGAACATTTAGCTACCACCTCCACTACCTCAACCTTAACCCTAACCTCTACTACTACCGGAATAAGGCATATAGAACGTTAACTAACCTCCTCTACTACTACTACTACTATTACTATTTAACCCGGGAGCTCCTCAGGTAATCCCGGCTATAAAGCTTATTAGAGAAGTAGCTAGAATCTATACTAAAGATTAGAAGTATAACGGAACTAATAGCAGTTTTGACCACAAACTCACTATCTTCCTTAATATCTATTAACGTATAGATCTCCCGCAAGATACACTTATAAGAGCTTTCCCTACTATACTAAAGGGCTTAGTATAAGACTTCTTTTATAATAATAGCTTATCTCAATGAACCTACGAAGTAGCCTATACGAATATTCGTAACTTCTTCAAAGGTCCTAAATATTAATGACGAAACCTAGATAAATAGAATACTACTAACTTGAATTCCACGATAGCTAAGTACCCTAAAAAGTCAATATTTGAGGTTATTTAGATTCTAATTAATAAGCTACGTTAACTATAGTTCAGACTTATAACTACCCTACAAAGTACTAAATTCCTATATAATAAGATCGTTACCGCTTACTAAGGCTCTCCGGTATACTAATACACAGTTTCAGACCCTCCTACGGATCTCGGCTAGCTTATCCATAAGCTATAGTCCTCTATTACTACGTATAAGAAGGAGTAATAATAGATTAACGGCAAATTCACCTTCTTTACTAATTAACGATTCTATTTAAATAACCGTTAGTTCGGAAACCGTCAAAACGACTATAGTTATAGCCGCGGAAGCGGAAATCGCAATAACTACGGAAATCGTAACGACTACCGTAATAGCTACTCGACTCCCTATAAGCCCCGCTACGGTAATAGTAATTCGAATACCCCGAAGTTATACTTTATATATAAGAAACTAGACTACCGTTCCTGGAAGTATTCGCTAGAGGAATAATAAGACGAAAAGGCTCAATTTAGAGCTAGAAACCTCTATCGGTTTAAGGCCCTGAACTCTCGAAATTTCAATCGAGAGTTTAGTTATTCCTACCTCTAATACATGGCTTATATAGAAGGCGAATAGGAGATATACTAGAATAGTGAGGATAATTTAGGTAATAATTTTGAGGCTCTTTTAATAGATATGATTAATGATATAAACGAAGTAGAAGTAGAGGACGAATACTAATACTTAGATTCCTTCTTCACTTCCGTTGAGAGTCTCTTAGCCGCTTTGGATATATAACCACCTAATGATTAAGCTCTTAACGTATAAGCTCCTAAAGTACTAATAACTATAGCTAATAGCCTTATAGATGAACTTACCTCTCTTTCCTTTACACACTAGTTAATAGGTGAGAACCACACCATAGAACCTAAAGAACTACTTATAGAGGATACCTAGACCTTTACGGTAGGAGGTATATCTAGATATAGTAGTTAACGCTTTTACGGAATCGTAATCGATACCAGAGCCTCCAAATACTCAACTACCGGTCTCAATTAATTCCAAGCTCTATAGTGAACTAATAATAGCGTCGCTCTCGACGAGAGTACTAAAGGTTAAGTTATAGTCTACTTTAGTATAGGCTCTTCTACTTCTATTAGTTCTATAGTTATAGAAACACTAATTAGGTAAGTACAATTCCATATTATACTCTCAAAGACTCCATTCCTACTTAGCTTAGATAATATAGATAAGCTATGAATCTACTTTAATAATCTCACTAATTATATCGTTACTTCTACTGGACGTCACGTACCTATCGTATAACGTTTCAGTTACTCTTTTCTGCTTTGGAATAATGTATTATAAAGCCTTATTTCCGAATCCTTTACCTATAATCCATACTTCCTCACGGAGACTAAATTACGACGTCTCTATCGCCGATTCGGCCATCCATTAGTTAGTAAGCTCCGGAACTTACTAGAGTAAGCTAGCTACGAAGTTGATATAGAAGCCTTAGAATACCTCACGAAATACTATAAATAATACCAGAAGAATAGAAAATCACCTAGTTAATTCAAGTTTAACCTAAGAGATGACGTTAGCTTTAACCTCTCAATTATCGTTGACATATTCTATATCCTCGGGAAGCCTATTCTCCACATCATTAACGAGGGTACTAGATATCACGGGGGCTATTAGCTCTAGAATATTAGTGCCGTACATACCTAGGATACCCTGAAGATATACTGGATTAACACCTATTTAGGCCCTCCTAATTAGATTATAGTAGATGCCAGAAAGCAGTTTACTAGTAAGGAGTTCGCTTAGCTTATAAATATAATAGGAATAAAGGTAAAAATCATTCCTGTGGAAGCTTATAACTCTATAGGAATCGTTAAACGCTACCATAGGCTAGTTCAACGAGCCTACTTAATTATCGTAGCCGAAATTA